>VZTX01011616.1:1118-11867 GCA_013400915.1 Pardalotus punctatus
AAAAAAAAAAAAAAAAAAGGCACTCAGTACACTCCTGTAAGAGTAATACTTAATAAGTAAAGTAAGAGTTGCAACAGAACAATTATGTTCTGTTTTTCTAAATTGCATGTTTGTTATTTCCCTCAATATGGCCTCAAAACCTGTTTCTTTCTTCAGGATGGACTCAATTTCTTTATTTGAAAGGTAATAGGATCAGATTTTTAACCAAGAAATCCACTGGCATCTTGGCAACCTCTACTGTTTTGCGCAGTTTGAGACTATTTTATCTCCTGGCAAAAAGGGTATGGGTGGAATAGCAACCTAATATGAGTCATGTCCAACCTATGAGAGTTATAAATTTATCAAGAAATATATTTTATTTGAAGAAACATATATATACGTAAAATGTATATGTATATGTGTACACATACATATATATATCTAAATAAAAGTGATGTTTGTCTTAGATGTTCATATAAAATAAGGTTACACGTATTTTTCTGTTTATAACTTGTGTAACTGTAGCACATTAGCATTTACATTTACAAGCATTTACATGGTTAGATATACTTTGGGTGAAATAAGAAAAAAGGATACTTTTAAAGAAATTGCTATATATGCTGCTGGTTTATTTTCTTTCACGGTCATAATATAATTTTCTCAGTATGACTTACAGTGGATAAAAATAAGATTTGCATAATTATAAAAAATATAAAGGCAGGGTGAAACCTCACATATATAAATGTTCAGAATGCAAGATCATGTAGATTTTTTTAAAAAGCCCTGATATTTATTAGGCTACACTTTTATGCTGGGGGGATAGAGGAGAAAAGTGGGATATAAAGAAAAATGGACATGTAATAATTCTAATTTTGCATCTTTCTGATGCAAAAGGCAAAGTGGTGTTGGCCACACAGTTAAATTGTCATAATGAAACAGCTGGTGCTTCAACTTTGTTTTGTTGTGGTTTTTTTATTGCCTTTTTTTAGAAGTTAAATTATAATTTAGGGGTGTGTAATTTGACTTAACAGTGGCTTTTTTCTTTTTAATGACCTACAGATAACTGAATTTGTCTCTACATTTATAAGACACAGTCTGGACTACTTCTTTTATTATTAAGAAAAAATAAGTTTAGGAGCGATGAAGGTAAAGCTCTTATAGTGGCATGCAGAACTCAGATTAGAAAACCTACTTATCAGTATTAACTGACATCTGCAAAGCTGGTGTGCACTGAATTCACTGACTTTCAGTGTAATGGCCACATTCTGCTCTCACTTGCACTGACTGATTCAAGCTGTCATTAGTACTACTATGCCAGTGAAGCCCATAAATTCCTTATTATATTCATAACATGATATGAACTTCATATTATATTTTTAATCAATTCTCAAAAACTGAATTTAACTCTTCACACTGACTATAGACAATCCAAATTCTGTCAGGCTATCCAGTAAGTTTCCCACTAATTCTGTAGTAAACCCTTTTCTACCAGCTAGGTTCTTTCCTATGTTTTACCACAGCTGCAAGACAAATTTAGTTTTGTTATGAAGAGTTTTTCTCTCTCTTGGACTCTAAGGTCCATACCATAGGCAAGTAGCTCTGTGTCTGCAAAAAAAATGCAGTGACTGATACACTGATTCTGTTGTGAAGATGAATACCACATTTAATAGCATGTTTTCCACATCTGGTATTATGAAAAACTGAAAAACAGCAGTGAATCATAAAGGTCACTTGTGGAGAGACAAATTACCCCATTCATACAAAAAATGTGCTGGTTCAATTTCTACTGCACCATTCTTCATTTCATTTCTCTCCATAGATCTTCACCTGCTTGTGGAGAGTTACATCTTAGCAAAAAGTGATGAACAGTGAAAAGTTTTAATTCTTATTCCCATACACGTCTGAAAAAAAGAAACACAATTCAGTTTATCTGTACTAGAGGCTTCTAACTCTGCTGTGCAATCAGCATATAATGCGATGAGGGAATTGACAGATTTTTAAACAAATTTGGAAGCCAATTTAGATAGGCATTAGGAAGTACTCTCTGCTGTAGTTATACCATTATGCAGAGAAGAATGTAACATTTATTGGGTAGGAGAGAAGCTAAGCAAAAGGAAGCTTGATTTTGTAGTCTAGTGCCAGAGAGACTGCCTTGGGATGGAAAAGTGCTTTTGTCTGGTATGTTCTTCCACTTTTCCTTATGAATTTTATTCAGTAACTTTTAAATGCAAATGCAAGAGTCCTTGAGGAGTAGGAGGATTCCCTTAACTGAGAATCTAGCATGTACAGTACTAAAGAGTTCTTAAAATACATGTACAGCACCGAAAGGTGTCATAAATGTTCCACTGAAGTGAAATCAGTGGATTCAGTTCACACCAGGCTTACAGAGGTCAATTAAACTGGTGAGTAGGCTTTCTACACTGAATTCTGCATGCCACTGTAAGAGATGTAGGCATAGATCACTCAGTTATGTTGTATGTATGTTAGACAGTGAGAGCACAGCAAGTACCATATTCATGCAGAGCACTTACATGGAGGAGGAAGGAAGGAAGGAAGGAAGGAAGGAAGGAAGGAAGGAAGGAAGGAAGGAAGGAAGGAAGGAAAGAAAGAAAGAGAAAGAAAGAAAAAAAAGAAAGAGAAAGAAAGAAAGAAAGAAAGAAAGAAAGAAAGAAAGAAAGAAAGAAAGAAAGAAAGAAAGAAAGAAAGAAAGAAAGAAAGAAAGAAAGAAAGAAAGAAAAGAAAAAGAAAATTTATGAAAATCCCCAAAGCAAGGCAGAGATAAGATATTCTTGAAATGTTCCCAAACGTGGTGTTATCTTAGGCAGAAATAAAGGGCTTAATTAATGGATGAAGGGAAGGGACTTAATGTTGAACAAATAATTATAATATTTAATGATTTTAATAGAAAAATGTAATTTATAGCATTTTCCTGTCATATAAAATCTTCTACTTTTCAGAAAGAATTTTTATTGTAAGGAAGCATACATCCCACATCTTTGAAACTTTCTAAACTACCTCAGATTACTTCTCAGTTCTGTTTACTCAATGAACTGCACTGTAGAACTGTCAATTCACTTCCAGGACTTCTTTTGGAGAAAATGTTTAGAGCATTTTCAAACAAAACTCCTGTGTAACTCTGATGGCAACTAAGCACAAAAACTGTTTTCAGCATTCCACATATCTCAAAACCACTGTTTCATTAAGTCTTTTAATATTATCCAAGCAGTCTTTGAGCACCATCACATGGCCTTCTGTTACATTCTCTGGTAAACAGCCATATTATAATTTTACAATAATCACCCTAATGAATTGTAACACAGCCTTCAGAGCATTCCAGATAGCTTCAACCGCAGTAAAAGCACCCCCAAGAAATAACAGCTAAACTATCTCACAAGGCCAACAAGGGCCATCCTATTTAATTCACAGGAATACTTTATAAGTACTGAATACTATGGATATGGCAGCCTGCTCTCAAGGTAATGGCTACAAATCTCTTTGCACTACTTGACCTGGGTAACCAGAATCATTAACCATGTTTAGATGTGCAGATTTAACTATTACTTGTCATCCATGTACTGCTGGGGAATATATGTGTCTGGTCATGTCACTGCCTGGGGCTGCTTTTATGGTTTGGTGCTGAGGTTGGGATGAGTGGCATCCTTCTGTACATTTAACTCAAATAATGCATCTCCTGCTGCTGAGACTGCACTTCTAAAGATCTTTGTGTAACTTGCACCAGGTTGTTGACTCAAATGTTACCACTGGGAAAGAGCAGGCTGTAGGAAAATACAGACACAAAATAAATAGATACAAAATGTCTGTGAATAAATTCACATTATATAATGTCGATCAGAGAAATGAGATTCTGAAAATATCTCTCTGTGGGAAATAGAGGATAAAAAGTAGAAAAATTGAAGGAAGCTCAATTAATACCTTTAGAGGGTTATATGTACTGATTTTGTGGAGCAGCAGAAGTTGGTACCAAATGAGTATAAGGTTCTTTGCAACTTATGTACAATAGTGCCTTGGATATTTCTTTTTTAAATATTTAGCAAGAAGGAAAGAGCTGCATGAACTGTAGAACAATTTCACAACTCATTGTTTGGAACAGTCTTGCACTTTGTCCTTCTGAGATTCAAAACACAGGTAGAAGAGCTCAAAGTTAAGATAAAATTGCCTTATTCATATGAAAAATTCTATATTCAGAAATCCTCCTAAAGATTAGTAGAAGAAAATAGGAACATCATTATGAACCATGTTAAAATGGAGATGATAGATGATGGATTAAACAGAGGAGAGAGGTCAGAAGTGAAAAGTGAGAACTCTGAGTCTTTTACAATAAAATAATTGGAACCTTGTGTATAGTGGAAATTATGCAGGAATATCACATCAGGAGAGAAAAGTAGAGGGTCACAAACTGGAAGAGAATCAAGTGAGAGAGATGTTATGTGACTTAAAGAATAAAAGATATACCTCTGTGAAACTATGAGCCCAGACCTCTTAGTTATAGAGGCAGGTTTTCTTTTGCATCTTCTTTTATCTGCCTGTGTATCCTAGGTTACAGATTCTTTTTCTTCAAGAAAATATTATCCTCTACAGTAACAGACAATTTTTTTGGTCTTTGACTATCTCATCCATGGTGTGATAGATAAAAAGTGTTGCCAACTGAAACAGTGTGGTCTTACTTGTAGAAGGAAGTGCTAGAAATTGGAAGAGGGGTCATACAGAAAGTAAGTCTTAGAACAGTAAGACTAAGTCTATTTGTTACTTATGCAGTGTTTATAAAATTATAAAAGAAAGGAGAAAAACATATTGGATAATGAAAAGACTGAAGAAAAGTTTTGAAAGGAAGGAGATTTTTACATGCTTGCAATGCATTGCACACAAAGCAATGCTCAAGTACAAGATTCCCTGCAAATGGATTCAATGAGTGTTTGTATAGTATTGCATCCATAAAGCGTGTCATCCGTGACACAATTACAAACATTAAGGGAAATCTATTTAGGTAGATAGGAATACCAGCATTCAAATAACTATAAAATTAGATTGTGTAAAAAATAAAGGAAATCATACAAGCAGGCCTAATATTGAAATTCTCTATGGATAAAAGTAAATATGAGAGACAGTGAAGTTTCAGAAATGTTCTGAGCCAACAAAGCTTAGGGAAAAATTCATCATAGCGTTTTAATAATTAACAAAAACTGATATTTTCAGCATATATAAAATATTTTTGCACCAGCTCAAAAGAAAAAAAAGGTGTATACAGCTAACTTAAAATGCAGTAGTGATACAATGTACTTAAAAAAAATTGAAACTCATAGAAAAATAAGTATAAGCTGTATTATGTTTGTGTGACATGGTTTTGGAGGCAGGGAGGATGTGGTTGCAGTGTTGTCTGTGTGTGTTACAGCGGTGGCTTCTGTAAGAAGCTTTGCCTGTGTCAAATAGAGCCAATGCCAGTTGGCTCCAAGATGGATACACCACTGGCCAAGAACAAGCCCATCAGTGACAGTGGTAAGGCCTCTGGGATAACAGATTTCAGAAAGGAGGGAAAACAATGTGTAACAGCAATTGCAGCCAGAAAGAGGAGTGAGAATATGTGGAAGGAACAGACCTGGAGACTCCAAGATCAGTGAAGTAGGAGGGAGAGGAGCTGCTCCAGGCCCCAGTGTAGAGATTCCTTTGCAGCCCATAGTGAAGACCACGGTGAAGCAGTCTGTCTGCCTGCAGCCCATGGAGGTCCACAGTGGATCAGAGGTCTGTCTGCAGCCTGTGGAGGACCCCACGTTGGAGCAAATTAATATCCAAAAGTGGCTCTGATTCTGTGGAGAGTTTGTGCTAGTGCTGATTTTTGGTAGGACCTGTGGAGCCATGGAGAGAGGTCGCTGTGCTGGAGCAGGTTTGCTGGCAGGACCTGTGGCCCTGCAGGAGACCCATGCTGGAGCAGTCTGTTCCTGAAGAACTGCACCCCATGGAAAGGGAGCTGGAGCAGTTAATGAAGAGCCCAAGGAAGGACTCACATTGGAGAGGCTCATGGAGAACTGTCTTCCAAGGGAGACATCCCATGCTGGAGAAGGGAAGTGTTAGGAGTTCTCCCCCTAGAGGAAGGAATGGTGGAGATATATAATGAACTGACTGCAGTACCCATTCAAGTCCCTCTGAGCCACTGTGCAGGAGGACATAGGGAAAATTGAGAGTGATGTTAAGCCTGTGAAGAAGGAAGGAATGGAGGGAAGGTGTTTTCACAATTTTCTTTTTATTTTTTATTATCCTACTTTGATAATAAATTAAACTAATTTCCCAGGTTGAGTCTGGTTTGACCATGACAGTAATCAGTGAGTGATTTTTTCTTGTCCTTATCTTGACCCATAAGCACTTTGTTATATTTCTTCTCCCCTGTCCAGTTGAGGGTGAGGAATGATAGAATAGTTTTGGTTGGCACTAGCATCCAGCCAGGGTCACCCCACCACATAAACACAAACCTTTATATGCAGCTGTATATCTCTTCTTTTTCAGCCTGTGCATCCCAAGGGGAAAGTTGTTACCATGATCTTTCATTAGGCTGCCACCATTTTTCTTGTCATGCTTAGGCCTTCACCATCACTCTCAGCTAGAATGGTTTATTTTCTCTTGTTCTCTATCAAATATATGTGTGATTTTCATAGGTCACATAAAAGCTCGGTAAGTTGTGCACACCTCCTGAGGGGACAAAATCAGATTTTCAAAGCTGTCATGGAAAGAAAAGAAATGTTGGAGTCCCTTCACTGACAAGCTTTCATTTTTACTGTTTGACCTTAAAAATACCCAAACCAATTAGCCTTTCAGCTCCTCAGAAGAATCACAGACTTCCAATCTTTCCAATCTCTCCTCAGAGCTCTCATTGACTCTGTCTTTCACACACATTATTTCTCAGTACTTTGATCCATGTGTCCTGAGTTCACAAATCCTCCATATATCAGACCTTCCTCTCTTCAGTTTTATTTCAGACAAGTGGGGTTTGCCTTCGACATTGCTACAAAAAGCATTGAAAGACTAAATATTCCATCACTGGAGTGAGGAACCATACTACCTTTAATACATCTTCTGATTGTATACATTTGGGTATTACCATTTCTGTGAAACCAGGAAGAGCATAAACAGAAGCTTTCCCAATCCTTCTTTTTCCCAGAAAACAATGTAAATGATGGTAATATCTTATCTAAGCCTTAAACTTCTGTAAACTTTTGTCTTTCTGAGGTTTTGTACTGTTCTACTGCATTAAGAGACAGAACTCCTTTTACAGCTTAGCTCCCATCTACATAGGCGTTGGCATTGGAAAAAAATCACTGGGAAACCAAAAAGCCCCCTCATAATCTCCTTACCAGACAGGGCTATCCTCCTTGCAAGTACTTGAAAACTGTGTATAAACAGAGAAAACACAATCAGATAAAATAATATGGGCATTCATTAAAATTGTCACAGGAAAGGACTTTAGGACTTTGGAAGCAAATAAGCTAAAATTATTTCCATTACCATTTTTTTTTCTTTTCAGTGAAAGAGAAAACAGGAAATATTTGGTAGTGTCTGCCAATTTCACTGATGGTCATTTTGCTAGACAGCCATGCTGCACAAAATTGCCCAGCAGGCGTGTGTTCCACTGTGTGCTGGAGCCCTAAAAGATCTGTGTTCCATTATATAATGATGGATTTTATTGCACACCTCATGGAGTTCCAGAAAGAGAGTACTGAATAACAGTAACTCCCTATGTCTTTGAAATTTTTCTGGTGATTCTAGTAAGTGTTAAAACTTGTCCTAATTTATTGGTTAAGATATCAAGCATTGGATGTCTAGATCCTTTATTTCAGTTTGCCCATTAGTGTTGCTGCAGTTCTGAACTCTCACAAAGAAGTTTTTGGCAGATTTGTCAGAATGCTGTCTCTTAATATGTCTGTATAAGGTGAGCCAGGAACACCTGGGATCCATGAAGAATCTTGGTTCCTTATAAATATTATCATCAATAAGATAAAAACCAATTTTCCTCCAGGAACCTCTTTGGAAGACCAACTGTTGAAAACATAAGCTCACACAATAGCTTTATATAATGGGTATCATCAGGGGAATTGGAGTAGGTAAGTTTGCCAAAAGAGCTCTCAGCACCAAATTTTCTAATTTCATCATCGAATGGACTGCAGAGTGGAAATCAATTTTATGTTTGCATTTTCCTTTCTGATCTTTTGTCCTTGGTTTTTACATGATACTTTCAAAATAAATGCTAAGCACTATGCATTGGCAGCTTTAGATTACTGCAGTATCTCCAAATTAGTCTTTCTTATAGAAAGACTAGGCAAGCAATTCGTAAATAAGGTGTTGTTGTGTTTTAATCCTAGCTGGAAACTAAGCACCGCAGAGCAGCTTGATCATGCCCTTCTCAACCCACCCCCTGGTCTCTGCTGGGATGTGGGAGAGAGAAAAGTAACAAAACCCGTGGGCTGATATAAAGGCAGTTTAATAGGTAAAGCAAAAGCCGTGCACAAAACCAAAGCAAAACAAGAAATTAATTCACCACTTCCTCTGGACAGGCAGGTGTTCAGCCATCCCCCGAAGAGCAGGAGTCCACCAGGAATAACCATTACATGGGAAGACAAACACCACCACTCCAAACAGCCTCCCTTCCTCCTTCTTTCCCTGGCTTTATGTGCTGAGTCTGTGGAGTAACTACAGACTTGTTAATCTAACCCAGTTCCTGGAAAAAGTATTTAAAGCATAATGCCATCATTTGTCATGGTCAACATGGGTTCACAAAAGAAAAGTCCTGTTTAACTAATTTGATATCCCTGTGTCACCCACCTTGTGAGATGAAGGGAAGGCAGTGGATGTAGTCTTCATGGATTTTAATATTACCCCTCACAGCATCCTTCTGGGCAGGCTGATCTGCTGTGGGATGGGTGGGTTCACAGTGGGTGGGTGAAGAAGTGACTGAAGTACAAACCAGTACAGCACAAGTATAAACTGACAGAGCAGCGGCTGTAAAACAGCCCTCCAGAAGGGGATATGGAGTTGCTGTTCAACAACACGTTCAAGAGGTGTCAGTGCTCCCTGGCAGCCCAGATCACAAATCACATCCTGGGGTGCATCAAATGCACCATCGCCAGCCAGTCAAAAGATGTGATTATCCTGCTGTATTCAATGCTGGTGAAGCCTCACCTTGTGTGCAGTTCTGGATCCCAGAATTTAAGCAGGATGTGAAGGTGTTTGAAGACGTTCAGAGGAGGGCAACAAAGCTGGTGAAAGGGCTGGAAGGAATGTCCTGTGAGGAGCAGCTGAGGACTTCGGGTTTGTCTAGTTTGGAGAAAAGCAGGCTGAGGGTTGGTGTCATTGCTCTCTACAGCTTCCCGAGGAGGAAATAGTAGTGGAGAGGGAGGTTCTGATCTCTTCTCCCTGGTACCCAGTGATGGGACAAGCTGAATTGTTTAAAGCTGCACCAGGGAAGGTTCAAACTGGCTATTAGGAATCATTACTTTACCAAGAGGAGGTCTAACACTGGAATAAGTTCCCTAGACAGGTGGTTGATATCCCAAGCCTATTTAAGAAGCATTTGGACAATGCCCTTAATAACATACTTTTACTTGGACAGCCCTTAATTGGTCACGCAGTTGAACTAGATAATCCTTGTATGTCACTTTCAACTGAAATAGTGCTACTCTGTTCTATTCTAGTCTATCTAAGGCTAAATCTCTACAGTTTTAGGTTAATGCTTTATGTTGGTGAAGACTGATCACTGCACAAGCTGTTGCCTGGGCAACAAGCATGAGCAAAAATAATAGCTGTCCCTGAAGTAAAGACTCACTACACTTCAATAAAACTCCCCAGTATAGTTTTATCCTCCTTAATTTCTAAGCTCAGAGCATGGAATCCAATGCATGTAAGCAGTCTCTAAATTGTTTTCTTATTTTCAAATGCCCAAACTTGATGTAAGCAGTTCTGGAATAGAGAGTATATTCTCTTGAACTTTAGATTTAGAGAAAATTTGGTAAGGGATATCCATGTATAACAAAAACAATCTGTTTTGCTGTTAGTCACTTGACATATGTCTTTTTTTTGGTGGCTTTGCAACAAAATAGCAGAACCTGTTGCATTACAAATGCCTAGCATAGAGAAAATGTTGTACCATTCCCTTTCCACTCATTATGGAATATTTAGAACAGGATCCATTTGCATTAACTTATGTATTTAAATGTGAGGGTTTGGACAGTGTTTAAGACTGCAGGCTCCTAAATTTAATCATGAGATCCAGTTTGCTAATTCTGGCAACTCACTGATTCAGAGAGCTATTCATGTGACAAACTGTAGATATTTACCTTAAACAGAGATATCAGATCCCAACACTGTTAATTGGAGGGTATTTCTCACAAGCAAATGTAAGTATCAAATGCCATTCGAAACTCTTTAGGGTATTTGAGACATTTTCATTAGGCTAGCAGCTGATCTCTGCTCTTACAGGTTGGCAGTGGGAACCCAGGCAAGATAGTATCCTATGTCAAATTGCATTGAAAAGTAAGGCAATTTAGGGAATTTTGATATTTCATCTAAATCCTACATCTGTGATGGCAGTTTAAACATTTATATTCAGATATTTACAGTTAGACATCCGGAGTCCGGAGTTTGAACCCATCTTAAAAGTTTATGACATTCTTGCTCAAAAACATTCTGTACTTTTTAGTTCTTCTGAAACTTTTTATGGCAACCCATAAATTAATAAAAAATATGGTGGTGTCGCGGTGGATCAAACCA
>VZTX01011617.1:0-13995 GCA_013400915.1 Pardalotus punctatus
TGGGAGCGCGGCCCGGCGCTTCGCGCGCCCCGCTGAGGCCCCGCCCCTCGCCGCTGATTGGTTTAGGCGCCGCGGGGAGGGCGGGGCCTGCTCGGCGCCGGCCCCGGAGCCCGCGGATCGCGGGGTGGTGGGGGCGGTACCGGGATCGGTACCGGGATCGGTACCGGGATCGGTGCCGGGATCGGTACCGGGATCGGTGCCGGGATCGGTACCGGGATCGGTGCCGGGATCGGTACCGGGATCGTCCGTGTCCGACCCTGGCCCTGCACAGACCCCCCCAAAAACCTCACCCTGGGCATCCCTGGCAGNCGGATCGCGGGGTGGTGGGGGCGGTACCGGGATCGGTACCGGGATCGGTACCGGGATCGGTGCCGGGATCGGTGCCGGGATCGGTACCGGGATCGTCCGTGTCCGACCCTGGCCCTGCACAGACCCCCCCAAAAACCTCACCCTGGGCATCCCTGGCAGCGGTGTCTGGAGCTCTGGCAGCCTCGGGGCCGTGCCGTTCCATGCTGATCCCGGGCAGTGCCCGACCACCCTCTGCTGGAAGAGCCTTTCCCTATTCCCACCCTGAACGTGCCCTGACACAGCTCCAGCCCTTCCCTGTCCTGGTCACGGGGAGCAGGGATCGGGCTGTCCCTGTGCTGCTCCTCCAGAGGAAGCTGTAAATGAGCTCACGCGAGGTGAAATCCCTAATTAATGACCGGAAATTAACCTCGCAGCCGGGCTCCGGCTCCCTGGGAATTCCCGAGCCCCGCACGGGCTGGCCCGGCGGGCGGGACGGAGGTGGCGGCCGGGGCTCTGGGGTGCGATAGGAAATCCCGGCCCCGGTGGCGGATCCGGAGGGTGGGAAAACCCTGGATCTGCGGGGCAGAGCCCGGCCGGAGCGGCCACGTCGATGGCTGAGGCTTTCTCTGCTTCTCTGCCGCTTTCCCTGTGCCCAGCGGAGTGACTGTCCTGGGAAAGGTCTTTTCCCAAAATAGCATCCCATGGGGATTCCGGGCAGGTATTCCCTGTACACCCCTGGTTCTCATCCCTATCAACCTGTTGCTTCTCTGATAAACAACAACAACAAAACCAACAAAAAACCACCACACCCCGAGGTGATAAATAAAATGTTAACAGCGCTCCTCGTGCTTTTCCGTATTCTCTTCCTATGGACAAGCGCTGTTGCAGAGGTTGGAAAACGGGAATGCATGAGTACAACGGGCACTGTGAACACAAGGTGGCAGGATTAAAAAGCACATTTTAAAACAGTGACATCCCATAAATGTAGTGATACAGAACTTGTTTCGCTGGGCTCACGCAGAGCGGGAATGAAGTGTTGGAAATTACCAGGAGAGGAGCTGCAATGTTGTTCTCCGCTACAGCCAGGAAGCAGGATGATATTCCCAGTGGAATTACAGTAAAAGCTCAAAAATGAAATCAATTTAAAGAACTGAGAATTAGAAGAAAATAAAGCAATGATGGGGCTGATTGGCTTAAGATCTTGTGCAAAACCATTCCTGAGGAATTCAGACGCTGAGGAACACAAATGCTCCAAATGAATTGTAATTCACAGGAAAATTCTCAGTGGGCATTAAATTTCAGCAGATCTGGAGTCAAGAAAACCCTCAGAGACAAACTTAAAACTTGTTTACTGCTTTAAATAAAGAAAAGGTGTCGCAGTCTGGAACGTTCGCGAGAAATAAAAATAATTCATTGCAAACTTCTTGTGGTTAAAACAGAGGTAGCTTTAATGCTGCTTCAGTTAAAAACACAAGGAGAAGGATTTCAGTTCCTCAATTTAAACTAGAACAGTCTTAAATCCGTGTAAACAACGCACAACACCTCAACAGTGTCTTCTGACCCTGCTGGTGCTCGGGGAGAAGTTTCTCCTGGTGCTTCATCTCACCAGTTTTATTCTCATTACCAAGTCATTCATTTAATAAGTGGAATCAGAGAAGTGAAAGGACTTCAGCAACTCTTGTCCGGGTGAGGAAAGCCTGATAAAATCCATCCAGCAGTTTCTGATTGATCTGATAATAAAATTAAAGTGTTGATCCGATTGATCCTGTGCTCTTAGTGCTGCTTCCCAGTCTTCACATGGGCAGCTGCCAGGCCATCCACAAGATGAATTTCTGTGTCTTAAAAATAAGCTTACTCTAAAAGTCCTTAGAGTTCAAGAAAATCAGTTAATTAAAAAAAATTAATGTGTAGAGAACAGGAAAAAATAAAGCAACAGTCTAAAAAATAAATATGTGGAAATCAAGGAAAATAAGGAGAGAAGAGCCTGTTAAATTTAAGAATAATTGGAACAGTCACACAAAGAGTTCATTCAAATGGTGCAAGAAATGAGGAGAAGGAGCAGTTTATATAGAAAAATAATTTTTTTAAGTCTTTGGTAGCGATGAATTCTTCAGATTTTTTACAGTACTTGTATTCTAAAAACAGTTGTCCATTATTCATGTACGTATATTTTATAATTTATTTCCTAGTGTAGTTTATTAACAAAACTTACAGAAAAGCCGAAGAGAAAAATTCAGAAAGAGACGAAAAAACATCTCCTCTGAAGACACAAATTTCTGAATCGGGTTCACTCTAAAAACACTTCTGTATCTGGCTGCTGTGCTCACATAATACCAAATTTTCCCGACAGGAAGTTTGTTTTTCCTTGGGATGTCGCATTCCTGCCATCCCCTGCCCTGGAAGGCGTGTCCATGGTGGTGTATCTGATCTGAAACCCCCCGGCCGTCACCGAGGCGTCCGTCAGGAACTTCAGCGTCATGACATTGCCTGGGACAAGGAAAACAGGAGCACAGGTTATGGGTGTGGGTGGTATCAAAATGGGATAGTTCAGATCGGGTTTTTTGGGTTTTGAAGTGTTTCTTTTTTTTCAGGGTTTTTTTTTGGCTCTTTCTTGCTGAGCTTTTGAGATTTTTCCAGCCATCCACTGGGTCTCTCTGATTCCAGGATGGATTGCAGATCCATCATCTCCATGGAAAACCAGGCAGATGTTCACCTTAGTTTGCAGAGCCCAGAGGTAGAGAAAATTTTGTTTAATGTTCCTTCCAACCCAACACCTTCCATTTTTCTGTGATTCCATGAATTCAATTTTTCTGTTCTCTTTCTGACAGTAACACGAGTTTCCACACAGATTATCCCTAGACTGTCCCAGGGAACAAAATCCAATCCCAGGGAACAGCCCCCTAGAATTAGACTGATTTACATGTATTTTGAAGTAATTAATTGCCTTTATGATTTCCCATGAAGAGTGCAAATACATTACCTGTGCTAATGATGTCATCTGGCAACTCATCTCCACAAAACCTGGAAAAACATGGAAAAGGCGATGATTAAAGGACATGGGAACTGTGGCACAGCCCTGCTCCAAGGGCACCTGCTGGGGCTCAAGGGGATAAATTGGTTTTAGGTCTTCAGGGTTTGGAATTCTATGTTAAAGCAGTTCCCTGAATAATTTTTTGTGATTACCCCATAGTAAGAATTAGGGGAGGAATCAGTTTTCAATATCTGCAGGAAGTAAAGGATGCAAAACGAGAAAAAGAGCAATTTAGCAAGGGGTTAAGGAAGAGTAACCCAAGGCTAAAAAAGGAAAAACTTTGCCAGAAAACCTCCAAACATTTTATATTATCTGTAGTGGCAAAACAAAAGGACTGTATCCTTGCTTTGCTGCACATGATTTGTGGAGAGGATGTGAAAAATGGCAGGGATTAGGAAGTGGTTTTAATCACTTTTTCTGCTTTATTTTTTGTCCTGGGAAATTAAGGTACTTCATACCAAAATATGACTGATAAAGGGTAAGTAAAACTATAGCACTATAGACAAGAAAGTGAGAATTAAGCATAGAAAAAACAATATAATAAGTGAGATGAAATAAAGGTCTTGTTCTGATATTGTTAAAATATAACTCTGTAGCAGACAGTAACTTAAATATATATTTGTGAACAGTTTAACACCTCTCTCTTTTTAATTAAAGCAAACACCAAATGCTGTTTGAGGTTGCCTGGGGTTCTTCCTGGAGAATTAGGATAAGCAGAGAACTAAAAAGTCTTGCAGCTTTCTTTCATCTAATTTAACAAAACAGAAAAAGGCAAAGCTCAATTCCCTGAAACTCCTAGCAGGTCGGTGTTAATGACATTAAAGTAAATTACCAGGAAAGATAAATCAGGGAATATTTCTACAGGAATTGGGGGCATCTCAGTGGTGCTAATTGGATAAGGTGATGCAGTGTTCTTCTGAAGGGGGGACAAATTCAACATTAATTTGCATATTAAAGCTGGCTTTACCTGCCCACAAAGCCATTGATGTCATCATAGCTGTCATAAATTTCCAGAAAATCAGCCATGCAAGCAGTGTCATCCTCCACATCGAACTCCAGGAACTGCAGGTGGATCCTCTGGCCATATTTGACTCTGATGTGCCAGTAGCAAATCTGCTCATTTTCATACTCGTTTGGGTACCCTGGTGACTTAAAAACATGTTTGGAATCCGTGAAGACTCCACCACACTCCTTTCCTAGGAGAGAAATCAAACCAGAAGGGTTTAAGAATTAATTCTGGCTGTGGTTTGAATCTTCAGGCACTTTGACCCAGGGATCTGTGGGAAATCACACAGCATCATCCAGAGGGATAAAGTTTCTCATGTATTCAGGCACTTGGTGAATGGCAGCCATTCCAAGCTTTTGGAAGAAGATATTTTGGAAGTGAGAGGCGTGATTGAAAACTGACTGAATTCAGAGGAAAAGCTTTCATTGATTTCAGTGGATTTGGGGCCAGAGCCGTGTGTTTTATGTAGAAGGCTTTTGGGATTTCTGGCTCTGTCAAGCTTTACAGCTGCACTTGCAAGTCACACTGACACTCAGGTTCATCCTTTCTTCTTCAAAAACCTCTGGAAGTGTGTCTTCTACAAAAACAGGCTCGTGATCACAGACATGGTGTTGTACTCCTGTTGTTCCTGCAGCTCTTTACTCCCTTTGGGATAAAAACACTTCAGGTTTGATGCAGCGGCTCCTTGGACTCTGCCAGCTCCCTGGCGGTGGGGCTGACCAAACTGGGGACCTCATCTGGCCGGAATTTGGGATTTATCCCAGTTCAGAGCCAGGGAGAGGGGAGGGTGAGCTGAGAGGGAGGGTCTGTGTAAGGGCATTCAGGGCACACGAGTGGGGAGCACTGAGATGGATGAACCCCCTGAGTTTGTACATTGTCCACGAGCCTGGAAATTCCCAGCTCCAGATCCCACTCCAGGACCTGGAGAGCTGTGTCTGTTGGAGAGAGTCCAGAGGAGTTCATGGAGCTGCTCCTGGGAGAGCTGGGAATGTTCCCCTGGAGAAGGGAAGGAGCCAGGGAGAGCTCAGAGCCCCTGGCAGGGCCTGGAGGGGCTCCAGGAGAGCTGGAGAGGGACTGGGGACAAGGGATGGAGGGACAGGACACAGGGAATGGCTTCCCATGACAGAGGGCAGGGATGGATGGGATCTTGGGAATTGGGAATTGCTGGCTGGGCTGGAATTCCCAGAGCAGCTGTGGCTGCCCCTGGATCCCTGGGAATGCCCAAAGCCAGGCTGAACAGGGCTTGGAGCAGCCTGGGACAGTGGGAGGTGTCCCTGCCATGGCAGGGGTGGCACTGGGTGGGATTCAAGGTCCCTTCCAACCCAACCCATTCCATGATCCCCTTGTCCTGTGATCACTGCTAGGTGCCATGAACATTTCAAACACCCAGACAGTTCCACAAGTTCCACTTGACATCTTCAGCCTCCTGGAGCAGAGCACAGGCTCAGTTCAGAGATTTGTCTCTGTTCCCCCAGGCTGCTCCTGCCCCACCTGCAAACAGCCCTGCCAGCTCCACAGACCGTGAACACAGATCCTTTCAGTGCTGGAGCCTCGTGTCCGTGCAGTTCTGGTAGCTCTGGTTTCCTTTTGTGCTCTGTTTGGACAGCAGCTCCCCCCGAGGAGAGGGCTGCCAGAGGAGAAAGTCACACACAGCGATTGGGAGGGCAGGAGCTCTCCCGCAGCTCTCGCTGTGTGCGGAACATCTGGGAATGGCCCCCGCCCCACGGAGCTATTTGGTGAACATAAACAAGCTCCAGCCCTGGGAGCACAAACAAAATGTGCACAGCTGTGCAGACGTCATGGACAAGGCTGACTCTGGCTCTGCCAGCCAGGGCAGCGCTCTGTGAGCAGCGGCACAGCCAAGTTCAGCTTTGCTCTCCGCCTTGGTGCCTGCTTTTTCCATCTCCCCTGCTCAATGAAGTGACACTGAGCTCAGCTGTGCCAGTGGCCACGGGAATAGTGCAGTCACCTGCAGTGAGACATGGCTCTGCTGAGGTTCCTGTTAGTCATGTTTGAGCTGTGATCTGCCCTGACATCCACTTTATCCACTTTTCCCCATCTGGTTGCACACAAGGCACTGCTGGGAGCTGCATTTGGTGGGAGTTTCAGTGATAGAATCAGACAATCCTAGAGTGGTTCGGGTAGGAAAGGACCTTAAAGCCCATCCAGTGCCCCCCCATGGGCAGGGACACCTCCCACCATCCCTGGCTGCTCCAAACCCCAATGTCCAACCTGGCCTTGGGCACTGCCAGGGATCCAGGGGCAGCCACAGCTGCTCTGGGAATTCCAGCCCAGCCCCTCCCCACCCTCCCAGCCAAGAATTTCTCCCTAGGAGAAATTCCTAAGAATGCCAGTCCCAGCCATGGCATTCATTTTCATCTTCTATCTCAGACACAAAAAGGAAGGAGTAAGGGTTAACACTAAATTTTAGCTGGATACCTGGATAACGGCTCCTGTCTTAAACCCCTCTGATTATTCAGATGAGACTGGGGCCTAAATGCAAAGCCTCACCCAAAAGGGGTTGGTGGAACTCACCGTTGGGGTTGTAGCAGTAGGCATCCCACCTCTCGCTCCTGTTGAGGCGAATTCCGTAGTCAACAATTCCAGTCTTGCCAAAGCCACAGTTGGCTCCAGCTTTTACTATGGGATAACCAACCCTGCCCTTGGCCATCCAGCCAGCAGCACACACATGGAAACCTGCGACAGAGGGCAAATGAGACGTGGATGTGATCAACCCCGGGCAAGAAATTCTGCTTTTTATTCAACAGAGTCTGATGGCTCAACGAGCTGGGTGTAATTGGCCTGATGGAAATTGAGCGACACGGAAGAAAAGGACGTTGAGAGGATAATTTTAAATGCAGACGATAAAATTGAATTGTGTTCTCCACAATGTGATTACTGGTTCTTCATCTGAAACCCAAAATCAAATGCAGATGGACTGTGCAGTCAGTTTTAAGTGCTCTACCAGCACTTGTAATCAAATTATCCAGTGGATGAGTTTTCCAAGGGTGTTCTTTGTTTCCCTTTTGAAGTCACACAAATTTACTCAATCACATCTCAAGAGCTCTCAGCATGAAGTTCTAAAAACACATAAAATACTACGGACAAATACTACAGACAGCTAAAATCCCCAAGTATTTGCTTAAAACACTTTCAATTTAAATTCAAATACCTAAAATGCCTCAAGTGTTTCATGCCAAACAAGAAGATCCCGTTAATGCATTTTGTGGCTGAGAACTCAACACCAAAAGCCAAAGAATGCAATGTTGTTCACCCTCTGGTAGAGACCCATCCAATGTTTTTGTGGAGAGGAACTGGAACATATTTGTGGCATCTTAGGGCTCTGAGCTCCTCAGAAGAAACAAAAGTACCCTTTTCACATGTGTGCTGGTGCTGGGAGCCAGATTCTGACTCAACAGCACAGGGAAAAAATGTCTGGAGTGGAGGATATTTTCCATTGTTTTCCCAGCGCCCTGAATGAATGAATAACTTCTTAGGAAGCAACTGGAGATACAGCGGACACCTCACTCAGCTCCACTTTTCACTGCAAGCACAGAACTCATTCCCTTGCAGAGAAAATATCGTGATGAAAACAAAAGATGTTGGAATGAGTCCAGAGGAGTTCACGGAGCGGCTCCAGGGCTGGAGCCCCTCTGGGAGAGCTGGGAATGTTCCTCTGGAGAAGGGAAGGATCCAGGGCCTGGAGGGGCTCCAGGAGAGCTGGAGAGGGACTGGGGACAAGGGATGGAGGGACAGGACACAGGGAATGGATCCCACTGCCAGAGGGCAGGGATGGATGGGATCTTGGGAATTGGGAATTGCTGGCTGGCAGGGTGGGGAGGCCCTGGCACTCATCGTGCTCAGTTACCAAAGGGGCAAACTGCAGGCAGCTTAGACAAAAATCCACAGAACTCCCAAATCTCTCAGCCCCAGAGCTCACAACACACATGCCAACCCCTGCCCCCCAGCCACCCCATGAAGGATCCCCACGAGCACAGCACCCTGACATTTTCCAGACCTATTTTCCGGGCGGCCTCCAGCTGCTGGTACGTGGCCAGGTGTCCACCCTCGTACTCGCACACGGCCTTGGCCTCGGCGTAGGTGAGGCGGTACTTGCCGGAGCGCGCCTCGCGGTGATACACGCCGGCCGCTCGCTCTGCGGGACAAACCAGGACGGGATCAGAGCTGGGCTCTCAGCAGATCCCCCAGCCCTGCACCTTGGAGAGTAATAGTGGGGAGAGTATATCATTTCAGTGAAAAGAGGGAGACAACATCCTTGAAGGAAGCAGAGAGGGCAGTCTGTTCAGCCTAGAGGCTGCCTTTGGATGCTTGTAGAAAATAACCCTGTAGAGGTGTTTAGTTGGGATGATATGGACTAGCATAATTTCAGGCAAAGCAGCAGCAGCTTCCAAGCAGTTTCTGGTCACCACCACCATTAACTGGATTTGTAGCATGAACAGCCGTACAGTCCACTACCAAACTCCTGAACCATGTTTACTCTTCCTTGCAGTTTGTACTTTAAAGCATGACCTAATAGTCCCTAAACAAACCTACAGACAATGGTAATTTACTAGATGTTTTCAAAATTTTCAAGGATTTATGCAATCATAAAAGTTTTCCAGAAGAAAGAAAGAAAGAAAGAAAGAAAGAAAGAAAGAAAGAAAGAAAGAAAGAAAGAAAGAAAGAAAGAAAGAAAGAAAGAAAGAAAGAAAGAAAGAAAGAAAGAAAGAAAGAAAGAAAGAAAGGAAGGAAGAAAGGAAGAAAGGAAGAGGGAATGTTCAGCCGGGCCACGTGGGAAGTGTCGGGGAATGTCGAGGGATGCGTTTGCAGCCCCAAGGTAGGGTTTGGTTTGGGAGAAGTTTAGAGCAGAGCCAGTCAGTGCTTGGAGAGTTTGTGAACAACAGAAAATCAACAATGCTGGGAAGGTCTCCCCTGGGATGACTCCGAAGGCAGTAGTTATGGGAACGGTCTGGAGTCAGCATCCCGAGCTCTGTGTATCCTGTCTGACTCGGGGGAAGCTCCTTCTGGATCCCTATCACAGCATCCTGCTGGCTGGAACTCCAAGAGCCCTTGTAAGATGAATCAGAGCTTTGTTTTGAATCTCCAGAGAAGTGAAATCACAGCTACTTGGATAGAGGAGAGGCAGAAATGAAAGGGGAGAAAAATGTGATATAAAAATATCTGAGCGTGTGTCACAAAGGGCAGGACCAGAACAATTGCTGGCTGACATTTCTGCTGCACAGAAAATTAAAACACTTTCTTCATTATTTTTTTCTTTACATCTTTTTCAGTATAAAGCAGCTTTCCAAGGAAACCTAGAAACTGCCAGCGCTGCTACAAGTTTTCTAATCTTTGCATGTTGCACTTGTCTGGTGCCATATGTATGGAAATCTGTCTCAGAAGCAATCTGCATATCTAATCTGAACGGGCTTTTTGTTTAGCTCTCACTTATATTTAGCATAATCTGAGAGGAATGGCTGTTTGCAGCTCTCCCCAGCCAACGTGACTGGGAAGAGATGGAAAGCAGGGAGCATTTTTACAGTAGTTATTTGTAGCAGAAAAATAAAGAATGTATTTTCTAGGGACATACTTGGAGTCAGTGCTTTTTGGCTGGGTTAGGGTAGTTTTTTTTAAAAGCCACGGTCAGCACTGAATTGTGGTTAGGAATGGTGAGAGCCCTTAATAGACACAGGATGACGTTTGCCAGGCTGGTTTTTGGACCTGCAGTCACTGGCCTTGTGCCCAGAGAAATAAATTAAATTGCTGACAGCAGTCTCAGGAGTGAGAGCCTCTTTCTGCAGCATCACTGGGAATTATCACTGGCATGGGCACGGGATAACAGACACTCCACAGGAAAACCTTCCTGAAGAAGCTCCATGAGCCACAGCAACCCAAGCTGGGGGATAATGGCATGCTCTATTACAAAACCTCTCTTTTAATTAAGGATTTATTCATAGGAAGTATTACTTTTCAGTCACTCGATAGTCAGTCATGTCTAAGCTCATGAGAAATCAAGATAAATCAGCGCACCGTGTGTGCAGAATTGGGAATGTTGGGTTGGATTGGGAATGCAGGACTGTAAGGCTGAGTCCTGAATCCCTCAGGAACCAGCAGTGCTGGGCACGGCTGCACGCTCAGGGACAGCCTGGAATCCACATTTTTGATCCCTGCAGAGCACAGGGAATGGAACTGGAAGGTGATTGGGAAATGCTGATTGTATTCCTTGAGCTGTCAGAGCTGCCACTAAAAACTCACCATTTTCAGTTGTTTTTTTCACTGGCAATAGAATTTTCAAATCTTACCCCTCTAAAGGTATCTCCCCCCACTTACTGCTGAAAGGTCACTATGGACAGGCACCGTGTTTTCCAGAATTTTGCTGGAAGGATCAGCTCTTCACGGTGTCTGAAGGGCTGGAACCAACAGCAGCACCACCCCGAAAGGAGCACCCAGCCTTCATCTCTTTTATTCCTCTGCAACATAACAAAAGTAGCCTTTGGGAAAACAGACCACACACATCCACTCCCCCAGCTCGGAGATTTGCTGCTGGCTCTCTGTGCCCCAGTTTAATGACACAGCATTCCCTAACAGAATATCCTAATTAACTGATGGCATCTTGCACTGGCAATTTTTCCCCCCTCGCTCTTAATTCCATGTGGGGCTGTGCAGGAAGATAAACTCCATCATCAAACACAGGCCTGGCTCAGAGCACTGCACTCGTTAACGCTCCATTTCCATATTTATGTCCCTGGATACACTTCTATCCATACATTCCCAGGAAAATGCACATGAATTGCTATTTATGGAGGTGAGCTCCTGGCCACGTCGCTAAACCTGCAGGAAATGTTGATTTTTCTGGCAAGCACAAGCAGGTGCCAGAGGGCTGCGGGTCCCATGGCTGATGGGACGTGTTTCTCCCAACTCACACTTCCTAAAATTCCTCCTTGGAGCCCAGGGCCAGCGGGATGCTGCAAGGACAGTGACCCTCAGCTCACCCACAGCAGCAGGAGATGCTGAAATGAAGCCAAGCTCTTCTGCACAAACGCAGGCAGCGAGACATTGGGCACCATAAAGTACCTGCAGCATGCATGGAACAAATGCTAAACGCTAAATCAAGAGGAATATTTCCCTTTTAAGCAGAGGGTGGCCATGCAGGGCTCCTGGCATTGGGCTCTGCCGCTCAGAGAACTCCAAAAAACGGGGTTGGTGCAGCCCCTAAACCCCCCTGACACCCGGGGTGGGAATGGGAATGGAATTCTGAACAGCAAACCTGGAAAACCACCCCCATGGCACTCAGAACTAGCACTGGAATAATCCTGTGAGCAAATCTGGGCAAGACTGGGCCAACCCTCTCCTCAGCTGACAATAAACCTTTGGTCACGACGTGCTGGCGTCAAAAATGAGCAACGTTAAAATTCTGCTCCCCCCAGGAATACATTCCCAGGGAGGTGATGGAGGCAGCTGCAGCAGCACTGGCTGAGGAACAAGAGAGGTTTTGTGACAAGGAAAAAGGTAAAAGCCAGGAGTGACAGTAATTCAAGATTTTATATATATATATATANTAAAGGTTTGTGGAGGGAAAAGGCAAAATGGGAATTTTCCCACATTTTTAAATCAGGGGAGATAAGCAAAGCTCAGGTGTCACTGCTCATCCCCAGGTTTTATTCCAGGGAGGGATCCTGCTTTTGCTCAAGCACAGTGAGGCTGAGATTGGGGTGACTTCTTTTACTATTCAAGTTACTCTTTTATTTTAAATACAAAGAAGCACGAACTGGATGTCTGTGAATTTGCCAGTTTTATCTTCATTTATCTATGGTGCCACTGAATTCCATTGGGAATTCAATTAACCGCACTTTGAGGTTCATTTCAATGATGTTATTGCTGTGCTTACACAAGATGGTGCATTTCTATTTTGGTTTGTTTATTCAGAGAAAGCCATCAGTTTTTTACCCCCTGGTTTATTTTTATTTACTCTCATGGTAAACGTTTAGAGGTATAGCCAAACAGAATTTTATTACGCATTCCAATCAGCACACAGTTGCTCCATTTTAAAGAATTTAAATTATTTTTCTTCCATTTGACTTCAGTTCATGGAACTGCTCAAATGATCACCGTTAGCCCAAATTTTTGACCAGCAGCCGCTCGAGGTGGAGCCTGGAGCTGCCAAGCTGCTCTTCCTCAAAGCTCTCCCCACCTGAGCACCCTCAGCAACTGTGGGCATGTCCCAAGGTCGGGGGAAAGAGAAGTCATTAAAAATGTGCGGTCAAATGGAAAACACCACATTTATTTGTGTTCCTGGTGGCTTGCAGGCTCCTCTGAGAGGGGCTGGAGCCACGTGGAGGCTGCAGCAGCTGGCAGAGCGTGGCCCCAGTCCCCCACGAGCCACCTGAGCACAGGCAGCTCCAGGGATTCCTGGAAATCCTTAGGGAAATACACGGCATTCTAGAGGGGATCGAGGATTTGTCAGAATTTGTCGGGAAAACAGAGCACCCAGTGCGTGCCTTGATTTTGGCATCTTTGTGAGCCTCTATCCTGAAGAAGCTCTCTGCTGAATTGGATAATTATAAAGAGCTATAAAAGAACCCCCAGAGCTCTTGAAAGCCACTTGAGGTACAAGAAACCATTCCCACAGCATTCTTGTCTTGCCCTTTTGAAATCTTCTCTGCGCCGCTAAATGATGTGAGCAAACCACCGGCCCAAACATCCCCATTTCTGCACTTTTCCAGAAACCCAGGAAATATTATCACTATTTTTTCCACATCATTTACTTTCATATGCAGGACCCCAGGCATGGGAAGTATGTTCATGCAGAAAGTAATTCATTCCTTTGGCAAATGTTTCTTTTCAGGCTCGTTTTCCCTCAAAACAAAGCAACTGTTATTCAATGAATGCAGTTTTCACTTTACCTCCTGCTGCAGGAAAAGACATTCAGATGAAATGTTCTATAATTACCTTTTCCTGCAGTTCAGTGAAACTGTAAAAATAACAAGCTCGTAAAAAGTGACAGTCCCTACTCAGGTAAAGTGATTTCAATCAATTTCAGTGCGGGATTTGGCTGATATCAGTGCCCAGCTCAGTTTCGTGGTGCTGGCTGCTCATCCTTCCCCCGTTGGACAAACACAGTGACCCTGCAGCGAAAGATTTGTGCCGATAAAGTTATTTCTTACCTAACCAAATGGAGTTGTGCAGCACTCCATCCTTGAAGCCCCACGCCCGAGCCTCGTCCCACAGCAGGGCAGAGAAGAAAAGCAGTGCAATCATGTCCTGGGCAGGGAGGGAGCGAGGTGCTGAGGATATTCCCGGCTCACTCGCTGGCTCTGCAGCTGGCTGGATCCTGCTGCAACATCTGGGAGGCAGATCTTAAATAGAGAGCTCAGCTGTGAGGTCAGCGAGCCTGCTCCAATTGTGCTGCTGCGGCTCTTACACAATTCCCTGCGCTGCCTGCCGTGGCCCATGTGACTCCCGCTGGCTCTCCTCGATCCCAGCCCGGCCAAGAATCCCTTGCACCCCTCACTACTGCGGCACACACGGGCACTTCCCGGCCAAAGGCACTCGCTGCCTTCAAATTCCATACAATAAAACCAGGAGCCAGCCTATCTGCTTAGAGTGTTTCCAGTCACACCATTTACAGGGTCCGAGAGATCCCACACACTCCTCCTTCTCCTTCTCCTTC
>VZTX01011629.1:0-22020 GCA_013400915.1 Pardalotus punctatus
TATCTATCAGATAGATGCAGCCGCCACAAACGTCACCAGTGGCCATTGCTCGAGCAGAAATGGGGGAAGTGGGGGGCACACCATCACATGCAGACACAGCCTTGAAAATGCCAGGGGGGAAAGTTTTCTTTCCTTTACCTGCTTGTCTGCCCCTTTAGTAATTCCAGACACAGGAGATCTAGGCTCTATGTCATCTTGAAATTAATATCAAGGTTTGTAAGAAGAAATATATATTTTTTGTTTTTAGCTGCTGAGATCTTTTTACAGCTTGCTGGCTAATGAAATGTGGATAGCAGTTTACTACAGTCCACAAGATGGTGCTAGAGATGCACGACTTCAAGGAGCTGTACAACAGCCGCCACTATTTCTTGTTTCTGAGCACCAGTTAGCCATGAAATTTGCCAAAGCAATGAAGGGAGGGGCTTCTCTGCAGTTTCTTTGTATAAGCAGGGAATATGAGGAGTTGCATTTAGAGCATACAACCTGTGGTTTCTTTGGTGAGACAAATTATGGACAGGCAGTATCAAAACCAAGATGACACTAAAACAATGTCTGTTTATATACATCTTCAAAATTCATGTCATGTATATCTAAAAGTAGCAACGCTCAAGGCAGAGTACTCTCCTGTTTAAATCAGCTGGGAGTTACAAGATGCACATTTGTTATTGTATCCACTGTAATGGCAGCCTGACTGCAGCATTCTTTCTAAGAAAGAACCCCTGACATCAGATTGTGAGTGACTGCAAGGTGAGAACCTAACACCAGAGAAGAGGCGTAAATAGGTCCATCTACTGAGGTGTTGTTTTATTAAAGATCCTTAACAGAAACTGCATCATTTGGATTACTTACAAATTTTAGTAGTATTGCAATTGCACCAATGCGAGATTGTAATAATTTGTTTAGACTGTAGAGACATTCAGTAGACTGACAATTTCTAATTCCAACTTCTAGTTCTTTTGGTTCCCTGTAATGAAGGTGGTATGTAACACAGAGAAGGATCACCTACTTCACAGTTATTGCAATTGTTCTAACAGGTTTTATTGTAGAAAGTTACAAATATGGTCAAAATACTAGAAGTTATATGTGAAGAATATTGCATTACATCGGTCTACAGGAAACAAAATGCAGTACGTTTAAGCACAGCTTTAGAAGGGCAGAACTACAAGAATAAAATATCTGTATTATTTTAATAATTATCACATCTGCTAAATAAAAATTAAAGAATATATTTGCTGGTAAATACTAATTATATTTCACATTGAAATGTTAGACACATTGGATTTTTTTATTGCAAAGTGTTAGAAACTATATTTTTCTAAAAGACTAACCGGCTTTCTTTTTCTACTTTAAAATAAAATTTATATATGATTTCCACCTCACATAATAAAAACTTACACACCACTCACAAGACACTTAGATTAGTGGGAATTGGAAAATGCCAGTTTGAAGGGATTTTACGATCAAAATAAGACTCCAGCAAAAATTAAGATAGAGAATTTTTAAACGTGCTTTATGATGTACATTTAGAGTTACAAAGATGTCTGATTTTATTATGTTTTATGAGAAAAGAAGTCAAATAAGGCTACTATCTTAGATATCCAATCTGAAATTTTTCAAAATTACCACTGCTCTTTTCCATAAGGACTTTTTTCCCCTTGAATTGTTGGAAAAAAAGAGAAGGTGGCAGATGGTAAAAGTCCCAAATTCTGCATATAACCATAATTTAACTTTTAACTATTAAACAGATTCAAATTTCACGGAAGTAAATGTTATTTTTGTGGTGGTATCAAACAATGCTGATTTCATTAATATGTTTTTTACAAGCTTTATGATGACTTGTCATCTTTTCATCAACTTGCCATCTAGCATGTTCTGTAATTTGGTGAGGTGATTGCAGTACAAATAATAAATTAGTATGAAATGTTAATGTATCAGTGAAACTAATGTACCTACTACATGATCAAATCTATTTCTTGTGCAACATCATAGGCAGTGCTAAAATAATTTGATTCTAGGGTAATATATTCTGAAATTAATATCTAGAGTTTTGGGGTTTTTTTTCTTCACACTAACTTTATTGAACTCTTACATTCAGAACTTGTAAGGATTACTTAGAAAATACTTAAAAGCGCTCTTCAGTGAGCATTATAACCAACATAATGATTTTTGCTATTTGAAGAGCAACAAGCAAGCTGTGAAATCTTTTAAGGTCTCACAGATGTTTGGAGGTTAGTCTACAGCAGACAATGTGCATTGTTCTGACTGACTGACTGGCATTAGGATCCTATTTCAGGTGTGCATTGTTTATTATATATACACAGAAAAATTCTTTCAAATGTTGTGTATCTTGTAGGCTGTTTTTCTGCAACTAAGCATCAGACTCTTGGCATAGGTTTATCATGTCTATCATTCATACACAGACAGTCTCAAATGTCTTGTGTCACAGAAAATTGCCACTAAATCACAGTAGAATTCCATGTACAGCAGTGAAGAACCGGACCTTTAACACCTAGTGATCTTGATAACTTTTTGGTTGTTTTCTCATGTATTTCAAATGTGTTATGCTTTGCAGGGTATGGTCTATGGACATTTAAGTGTCAGCATCTTCCATCTGACACTGATACAGATCCTGTTGCTCAAAGGCAGGTACTCTTATGGCTCCCCCAGTGTACCCCACATAAGCACCTAGTGTTTATTTTACTCAGTAATTTTGAACAATATTATTTTTCTGATGTTCTGCACTTTGCTTTGCAATTGAGCATGTGATTGCATTTCCCTCTGTGGTTCAGAAGTGAAAGCCAATGTGTCAGAGCAATTTTCTGCTGTGTTTGCAGGCATCTCTTATTACCAGTCAGTTCAATGTGCCTCTCTCCCTCTGCCAGCATATTGTGCATCTGCTGCACTTTGTACATTTTCTTAGAGAGGTGCCGTGCTGGATAGATGCTGAAATTGCATGAAGGAATATATGGGCTGACTGGGAGCTACAGATGCAGAGAGATCATCTAACTTTCAGCATCTTCCCTTATTCTCAGATCGACCCAAGACAGTTTTCCCATTCCTTTCTCAGTCAGTCAGTCAGGATATGCTCATATGCATTTAATGACTTCTAAACATTTTCTTGTCATGTTCAGGTGAGCTTATAAGAGACATTTTTTAAAAAGCAGAATATTATGACATGGACAACTAACTGCACATTTTATGATCATGTTCATATATGTTCCTTATTGTTGCCATCTTTGAAATATCCCCTGTATATTTTTCCCACACCAGAATATTTTGTTTCCTTAAAAACATAATTGTATAGGTAAGACCCAGAGACTGATCAGTTAGTACGTTTTTCAAACTTGGTCTTCCTCTTTTGCTGTTGAAAGTATAGAAATAAAGGATGTTTGTGACCTAAAAATTATGAAAATGTAAGAATTTTGTCCAAACAGAAATTAGTTATTTCAAACTTCCTCTTTTTCTTAGGACCTGTATGGGCACTTAGGCCACTGAAAGGTAGACAAGTTACTTTTCCTGTAAGTATGACACCCTGAAGTAAAAATTTTTTTCCTCATTGGGTTCTTTGTTTTCCAGCTTGCGAATATCAAGGGAGTCGTCATTCACACACAGATAGTAACTTCTATCTTCATAGCATTGGAACTGCACTGAATCTCCTTGGTAATGCATGATGAAAAAATTATTATCTTCACTCAGCTATGAAAATACAAAAAGTAAAGAACACATTATATTTATAATGTCTTTCTATAACGTTAAATGTGACAAGAATTCATGTATGTTGTTGGCTTGTTATATTTTATGCTTGTTATGGTTTTCTCCAGTGACTCATATTTACTAATTTTAAAATAAAACTTAGACAACAAATATTCATTTTGGGATAGACTCTGTAGTATCTGTGAATAAAATAATCCCATCTCCCTCAAAGGACTGAATAATACCAGACTAATAGATGCATTCCTTTGCTTCACAAAAGCACCAACACAATTTCCCCAGTGTCATTATGAAAACTTAGGTTTTCATCTGGTTATTTTCTTACCTTAGGCCTATGCTGTCAACTGCCACTAACAATGAACTGTCAATCCACAGTTTTTCTTGCCTCTTTTGAAGTAAAATTAGAATGTTACAGTAGAAAGTACTGTTAAACAACTATTCTATTACCTATGGCTTTTCTGTACATCTCTGGTTTCCAATGCATTTTTTATTTTAAGATCCCTCTCTGGAGGCACAGCTATTGCCCAAAGAGCTCTTTCGTTTGTGTGCGTGCATGCGTGTGTGTGTGTGTGTCTGTATGTATTTGAGCTTAGTAGGTACCTCAGGGTAGGGATACAGAAATAGGTATAAAAACACATTATACCAGAGAGAGGAAGAGTATGTGCTGAAATCTGTATAAACTAGTAAGCTTTGGGCACCAAGGGAGCTGCTGAACCTGCCCACGGTTTCCAGCACACCTCTAGCACCTATCACAGGTCATGTAATCCACACCACATCCAAGGGGGGAGCAGCTGCTCTAGCTGGACAAATTGCACGGCAGTGTATGTGAACACAGCTGCTGAACCCACGGCCCCTGGGTGTGACTGCACACAGCTGCTTGGAATCCCCTGGAGTGTGAGTATGAGCCAGCCCCTGCTCCTGACTGTGGGCGCTGAGTGAAGGAGTAACTGAGAATACTGTGTGAATAGTTATCTGCTAATAGTAAGGCCTTAATTAAAAGAAGGTTGAAATTTGTGTTTCTTCCAACTCAACCTCCTGCCAGAGAGCAGGGAATTTATGGTATCTTTTGGGAAAGACTGAACATATCATAATCAAATTATTTAAACTTTCCTTTTGAGTGACCTCTTTGAACACTCTCATCCTACCCATGAGACAGTTCTATAACTCTGACCAGCCCGGTGTATTATCATTGCTTAAGGGGACCTCTAAAAGGAAACTGAATGCTTGAGGAGAAGCAGGAGCATATTAGAGAGTACCAGCTATGCTGGAGCTTACAGCATTGGAAATAAATACCTTTCCACAGAAAACTGTCCTTTCAGCCCATATGACAACAGGGGATGGAAAGAAAATGTCCTACAGTTATTGCAGAGTACCTGAAAGAAACTTGAGGATACACCTTCTATTATCAGCAAAGCTATAATGCGAAGCAGCTAAAGAATTCTGTCCTGATCAAGCCAATGTACCAACAGGTATCTGCAGCTTTGATCCTGAAAGTCTGTTTTAAAAAATATGATTAAAAAAGTTGAAGAAAATTTGTCTTTGGGAAAGAAATACCTTCTAGGGACTCAGAATGGTAAATAGTAAACATAAATGGAATAAGAGAATTTGGTGATACCTGCAGAAGCAAGGAGAGAGATTAATATGTACAGTGAAGAAAATCATGCTAGAGCAATAGAGATTCTAATGGGATCTTGTGAATGTAAAGTGAAAATTACATATATTCAAAAGCAGATTGAGATGCAGAAATTTAAAAAATTCTGCTGTACCTGCATTAAGTAATGGAAAATTAGATAGAAAACTATGAGAGGAAAATGATTTGGCAAATGACATTATATGACCAGGATAAGAAGGAGGAACTTGGAGTAGAAGCATCATGAAATGCTGTTAGGGCTGGGAGGTCCAGCAGGTCTTTGAAGAACAAAATATTTCACAAGAAATCATGGCTGAGGTAATATTCTATCATGTAAAGAAGGATGATGAGAAAACCTGGAGGCTGTAGTGGACTAACGCCAGAGAAAGTTGCTCCTAAGGACAGTTTCTACAGTAGCAGTTAGGACAATTTGCAAGTTCCAAGAAAAAGCTACCAATTTTTAGTTACAATCTGACCATCTGTTTTCCATTGCATTAAATGAAGAACCAATTTGCATCTTAGGTTTCACATTTAATGGCAAAAATTACAGCTTTACTCATGTCCTACAGGTGATTCACAATGCACTTGAAACAGCCCCACATATGCTTATGTCAGAAAAATGCTACAAATACTGTCTTCACAAGCTAAAGGAAAACATGTCAGTGATAGAAACTACAGAAAGAGACATGAAGGAGTAGTATACAAGTTTTAAAATAAATAGATTCAAAATTATATGAAGTCAGATTGAATACGGTGCAATGAGCATTACTCCAAGCTAGGTTAAACTGCTGCACTCCAAACTAGGAAGAAACTAGAAGATAAAAAGGAATGGATTTGAAGGCCAGCTGAAACAGAACATCTTGTGCTTTCATGATACGTTAGACAAAGGAGTATAGGGCACACTGCGATCTACATTTTGTCTCAGATGAGGCAGGGAAATGAGCACATGACCAAAGAGGCATAAGTTGTACAATGACGATAAGCAAACTGATAAAACTGAGCTGCCACCTCACTAGCATCAGAAAAGTTATGGACCTGGTAATTCTACTGGCAGTCTTCAAATTAAAAAAAAAAGGAAAATGGCTGTCTTTAAGATTTAGTATTTAAAGCTAGCAGATTAAATATCACATTGCAACCCTGCATAGCTTTGTCATTATCCATGAGAAGTATTTCTCCATCTCCATGCACTACTCCCACATTTTCTCATACTAAGGACAATGCAGGCTTTATTCATCACACTAGAAATAATTTCCTGATCAGTGCACTCATTTTAGAAGGTTCATAAATAATCTCATGTTTCAGAGTTGCCTGTGATTTTGCCTCTTTGCCCAACTGGATGTGGTTCAAGTGCAGGCTTCTGATCTCTTCTCATACAAATGAGTAACAATTTTTCTTTTATTTCAGGGTATCAGCAAGAAACCACAATGAACAGATACTATCTGTGTTGTTAGGTAACAAATGGGTTCCCAGAAAGAATTTTTCATTTTAATTATGTTTAAAAACCCGAAGGGATAAATAGGTTTCTACAGGCAGCTGTAACAGCTGTTTCCAGACAGCTCCCAAAACTTGCAGGCACCAAGACACTAAGTCTTTCTCTGTGAACAGCTCCACAGAAAACGCATGCATTTTTATGTTTAAAAAGTGTATTAAATATAATTTGCAAAACACGATATGACTGTGATAGTTTTCAGCATACACGGAGGGGACTATAAGCTGCCTTATAAATTTCCTAAGCTTTGTTGCTTTCTCCTTCTGTGTAGAGCCAAGGAATATTAATGATAGGTGAGTAACTCAGCAGAAATTAAACTGAAGGACCCACTTAGATTTTCCAGGCCCAGGATGCAGAAGATTTGTTCATGAATTATTAATAGCATAGCTCATACCTTTTGACAACCATTTCAGAAAGACTTCAACTTACCAGAATTGGTAATTCCTGATTTAGGAGAAAGGTTAGCAATGTTAGAAATATTGGGCTGGGAATTTTTGGTTTTCAGGGTTTTAAAGGTGCTGTTATGAACTTCTGGAAGTACTTGAGCCCAGATAGCTCTAGGTTTTCCTATTGAAATTGGAAAGATTGTCTTTCCAGTTGAATAATAAACCCACAGGGCTACAACCTTAAAAATTATTATTAGTTACATTTCCTTAGTTTTGCATTTTCTCTAGGTTATAATGTAGGATATCCTAAAGAGCAACCAATTTCCTTCATGTGCCTACTATGTTTTATTGTTTCTTTCTAGAGAAGAGCCAGGAAAACCAAGCTTTCGTCACAAAAACATGTAAAAAAAAACCACCCAGCTCTCTGTATTTCTGTCCACAATGCATTAGTCCTGATTTTGAATCATCTGATGATAAGAAATTCAGTCTGAAAATATGACAGAGCTTTATTACTTCCCAGAAATTCATGACTGATGGATTCATTAGTTCTTAAAACATAGTAACTTTTGTTATCTGATCCTTCTGCATCTGCTGATACATTCATCCAGATTTTCTAGGCCTTGTCTAAGGATACGTACCAGATGAAATCTACTTTGCATGTCCTACCATTTTGTATAAGCATAATAATACAGAAACATATCCACCTTTCATGTTTTAATACCAAGTCAGATATTTTGGCTGGAGATTGAAGGATGTACTCATAAATACAGGTCAGGAGAAAATTTCTTATTTTCCTTGTTCTGAGGAAAATACTAAAAGCCCACTGAAAGGCAAGTAAGCAGTTTGTCACTTACTGAGTAACAGGATGAATTTAGCTGCCCTTTTCACACACCTATGTTTGCATACACAGTCTCACATACAAGTTTTTACTTGTTTGATCATGATTGTATACCTGTTTAAAGTCAGGATCTTCATGGTTGCATGTTTTCAGATTGCATCTTTCCACTGAAGGATAATCTGTCTCTGAACAGGATGCTTTTAAGACCTGTGTTTACAACCACACAGATTTGTTAATTTTGTAATTTAATATGGTAATTTTTTATTCATATTTTGTTTTTTAAACCCATCAAATGTTGCATTAATTCTAAAGAAACCTATCCTTTTTTTAAAGTCCATTAATTTTTACATTCAAATTATCCAAAATTAATAAATTGATATATTTTCTTGAAAGCTTATATTAATATATTCCTCCCTTACCATTTGCAATGCAAAATGAATTGGGTTGAAAGCGAATACTCAAGACAGTCCTTCAAAATGTTTAATGCCCAGATTCTATTCAGTAATGCAGCCATGACTTAACCTCACCAGGATACCAAACCTTTATTCCAGATAAGAAGCCTTGTCATCTTCCATACCAGAATTTTCACTGAATAATAAGAAAATTATTTGTATTGTGCTGGAAAAAGAAAGGTCCATGGTCTTTCCAAGGTTTTTACATATTTGGTAGACACCAAGTATGTCTTACGTCATCTTCAGATAAGAATTGCTTTCAATTATGCCAAGAAACATAATCTGGTATGGCCTGGAATTTTAAAATAGTTCATTGGAAAGTAAAATCCATTAGGACTCAACACTCACTTCTTCTCCTGATTTGGTGGAACACCCTTCAATTAATTTATGAAAAGGTAATCTCTGAACCAGAAAAATCTTTTTAAAATAGTTGCTATTTCAGGGACAGAAAGAACAATCCCTTTCTGTGAGTAATAGGCTATAAACATAATGTATGTATCTTACAATATACATTTCCCTAGAAAAAAGACAGGAAATAAATTTTATGTATAGTCATCTAGGAGGTAAAAACAAATGAAAAACATCCAAGACTCTCTGAGGAAGCATTTGGTGATTTACACCATCATGCATGGCTGACTTTAGATGAAGGGTCACTCTTTATCTTAACATACCTGTGTAAACAGAACTTCTTGGACCTTTGCTCTGTTTTAGAGGGTAAATTGCAACTTAGCATTCTTTCTCAGACAGATGGCTACAATCACTTACTAGGGAAGGCTATCCTTGCCTTCTCTTCCTACCAGAAACAAACCTTCACAAAACTGGCGAAATTGAGAATGTTTAGACAACAGATGGTAAATGTTTAAAACAGGATGTTCAGCTGTGTGTTCTTTTCTTTTCATCATATTCCTTATCCTGTAATGTGGGTTCATTGGAAGAAAATTATTTCCATCTTAAACTCATCTCTTTCCAAGGAAAGATTCCTGCTTTTTACTCCCTTCTTATTTTCCTGCATGTTTTCTGGCTAAGAAGCTCCCTTTTCCTCCACAGACACTGGACCCCAACGTTCCCAGCTCCCTTCTAGTGGCAGTAGTTAACTACCCAACCCAAATATTTTTGCAATAACATTCTTTGATTACTTCCCAAGACAGAATAAAAGGATGTACTCAGAAATTACAAAATGTGGAAGGTGGTAAGTAAAGTGAATTTGAAAAGGCCTGTGGGGGAAGTTGTTCTACAGTAAGAAAGAGCACCCAGAAGTTATAAAGAAAATAAACAACTTCTTACCTTCAGAGAGAGATGCTTCTTACCCTTGCACAATAGGACAAATTCATTAAGCTTTGATCTCTGTGTGAGGATCACCAAATTTTTAGAATCTGTTTTACACAGAGAAGAATATTTTAGTAATATGAGTATCATTTTATAAAATGAAGCAGAGATGAAAACACTCTACAAAGAGAAAACTTCCATTTATAGGCATAGAAATAGAAATAAATACGATCACTCTTTATACCATTCTCTTGTCTAAAGTATTTAAAGCCTATGCCTTTGTGATGCTTTAAGTTTGCCATATATATTTTTTATTTCTCTACATTTATAGTCAATGTATGGAATATCACTTCTACATTAATATTAGTAATATGAACTACAAAAGCATAGATAGTAATAGATAACACACATGTAATGAGCATCTTTATGGTATATATCTGACTGTGTATGTCACTATGGAAAATGTAGAATATTTTCCCTTTTATTTTCTGCATGTTTTTATATCCAAATCCTTCTACTATCATAATTGTAGGTGCATTGGATTAATTCAGTTTTTGAGCTAATACTGTTTTTCAGCTGTAGGAAGTAAGACTACATATCAACAATACGGGACATTCTACAGCCTGATAAACTGACAATGTTTGTTGTTACCTTCTGGCACTTCAAGGCCTCAGCAAAATGTAAATAAATTAAGGTACCCTTTGCCAACTGATACAGCACACAAAAGCATTACTAAGTAAAACCCATTACATTAATGACTACTCAGTGATACTATACCTATCTGACTGACTTGCAGACTTCCTTCAAATAATATCACTCATACTTTTAGAGGTATCTCAAGTGTACCATTTAAGGCAAAAAATACAGAAGAAAGTGGCAGTTGATCTATAGGTTTACCACTGCAGCAACTGAATGCAAATTTTAAAGACATTAGATGATTATGCATTAACAGTTGCAGTTAAGAAATTCAAGGTTTTTTTGCATATTATCAGGGGCATTTTTTAGCCTCTGAAGGATATTCAGAATTAGCAGAACATATTCATCCCACCTGACCAATTTTAGCTGCTCTTGGCCCTGATTTTAGTTGCCTTAACTTTCCTTAACTGTACTGCTTTTGTGTTATTCTTCTGAAGGCATTTTTCTGAGACAGCTACAGCATGAAAAACAGCACAAAAATCCTTGTTAAAAGTTGAGAGAAACTCTCTAGCCTAAACTCAGCAAACTTTACTCAGTTTACATAGGTATTCAGATAAGTATAGTAGACTGTAGGTCTCCAATTCTGTCATTTTTATTACTTTTTGTGACATCCCCTTGGATTGCCTCAACTGCAATTATCCAGTTTCAGTTGTAGCATTTAAGACGCACATCAGCAGGTAAGAGAGACTTCTTATCTAAGTCAAGAGTGTTCTCACTTGGAGGGAAGAGTGACAACAAAAGAGGTATGTGGAAGTCCCTCCAGTTGACCAGGGACATTCATCAACGTGACTTACATCCTAACTATCCTTGGCTTTCTCTGTCTATAGCATTTATTGTGACTTGCTTATACATTGTTTAGTCTGAGTAAGTCCAAAGGAGCCCAACTTCCTCTCTCACCTCTGAAAGATGTGACAAGTGGTCTATCAGGGAACCAGTGAATGGCAAGGAAAGTAAAGAACCTTTCCATGATTGCATATATGATCCTTCCACTCTCTAATGGCTTTTGAATAAATTACCTCATCTCTGTGGTCACTAAAACTGTACTAGAGTCTAATGGGCAATTTTAAAACCCATGCAAAGAAAATGCCTTGAAATTAAATGAATTAAATAACTTCTTGATTGGGATATCCCTAAAATAGAAAACATTGGGATTTCGGAGGATATCCATATTTTTATACTGCTCCCTAGAGATCCTCATTTGGCCCTTCTTCAAGGTGCAGTACTGGACCAGATGGATATTTGTTGTCATTGGTTACAGGAGCCCTTGATGGCTGGAATTAGAGTGCATTTTTCTTCCACTGTAACACTTGAAACCAACATATCTTTGATTTTTCAATCATTTCTTATGTATACAATATGAAAGTTCCGAAAGTGTGCCTCTTTTTTCTTTGTATTAATTTCTTTTTGGTTTTCTCTCCTGCTAAAACAGGTGGTTGCTAGTTCAGACCCATATGACAGCAATAGAACATCCACATTTTCCTATTAAAAAAATTGTGTGTTCTAATTTGTATACAATATATTCCCTTATACACATTTGTGTTCAGTCCAAGCAAATTTTGTGATTTTGAAGATTTCTCATTGTGGAACACAGAAAGGTTCTTTTATTTTTAGAGCTGTCCAGTAATCTGAGCTAAGTGAAAAATGTGGTACCATATGTTACTTCTAATGTCAAGTCTATGTGTAAAACACTACTACCTTATTTTCCTACTCTCAAAGGTATCTTCAAAACCGGACCCTAAGAAAAAGATGATACCTTTTATTCCCATAAGAGGCTTACCAGCAACTGCTGCTTCATTCCTTGTGAACACGCTTAACCATGCAATATCTAAAATAGAAGATATTTAACAAATATGTGGAATTAGAGAGATACATTTCTCAAATTTAAAAACATTACAAGCAATTAAAAAAATTGTTTTGAAACATTATCTGAGAAAGGGTGTGTAATAGCAACAGACATCAGATTTCTTTTCTTGATGGTCTCTGAATTAATTTAGTGCTGGAAGGCTGCACAGGCAGACTTGTGAACAGGTACCCTGAAGTCTGAACGCTGAGCCTAATATGTGTATTGATTCATTAATTATCTTCTGCAAATGAGAATGTTCCTGAGAAGCTAGAGGTTGGTGACCAGAGATAAGGCCTTATATGCTATTAAAGAGGAGCCTGAAGTGCTTTCGCAGGGAAAGTGAGGACCCTAATATGAAATGTAGCAGATTGGAAGGTAACAGGTAGCAATAGCAGGTGGTTTCTGGCTTTTCTAACACCAGCCTGAATCACACAGCCAGTCAGTGGGGGAAAACATCACCCACTTCAAGTCAAAGGCACAAACATTCAAGTTACAATTGGTTGCTGATATTTACATTAACTGCATCATGAATATATGTCTGCCATGCTTGTATCTACATACACAGTCATATTACACAGAATTTCCTTGGTTTTCTTGTCTTCTAGGAATAGCACAATCTTCTATATCAGTTGTCAGACCATGTATTTATTCACAAAATGCTTCCATTTTATACCTATACAGGTTTTGATTCTGTTCATAAATTAACAATACTAATTGTCTGAGTGACTTCAAAATGCTATGGAGTTATCAAGAAAACAATACTGAGAAAGATATAAGGCACACTTAAGTACACTATCAATGCAGCTGTCATTATTCACAATTTAATAGAATCCAAGAATAATTGCATCATTATAGAATAATTTCATTTTATATTATTTAACTGTTCTCTACAAAAATTATATCCTCTACTAACTGCTTCCATGCTGATAGCTAAGACACCATCTTTGGTCTCAAACAGAGAAGCCGCATTTGAGACAAAAGAGTTCTGTGAAAAATAAAATAATCCCACAAATTCCAAAACATGCTAATTTTCTCCATTTTGCACTTGTTACTGAGGATTATCTTTCCTTTCTCTTTCATTAGAGCTACATGTCTAGACTTTCCACTAAGTCAAATGAGCATGAACAATCTAATAATTTAAGTATATTACGTACCTACTGTAAATCAGGATAAAAGTTTTCTTGTATCATTACCAATATTCATACAGATCCAATATAATGTTATGTCTACAGAGAACAGGATTATAGAATCATTTAGGCTGGAAAAGACCCATGTGATCATTGAATCCAACAACTAATTTGACACTGCCGATTACACCATGTTCCTAATCATCACATCCAAACACCTAAATCCCTACAGGTGTGGTGGCTCAACCACTTCCCTGGGCAGCCTGTTCCAAAGTTTGGCAGCACTTTCAGTAGAGAAATTTTTCCTAATATCTAATTTAAAGCTCATCTGGCACAACCTAAAGCTATTTCCTCTCATCCTGTCTCTCATTACTTGGGAGAAGAGACTGACCCCCACTTGCCTACACCCTCCTTTCAGGCAGTTGTAGAGAGTGATAAGGTCCCCCTGAGCCTCCCTTTCTCCCGGCTAAAACCCCTCATCTGCTCCTCACAGGACTTGTGCTCCAGACCCTTCACAGGTCTTGTAGCACTCTCTGGACATGCTCCAGCACCTCCATGTCCTTCTTGGAGTGAGGGGCCTAGAACTGGACACATTACACCTAATAGTACATTTTAAAATGTCCTGAGTACTATACATACAGTTGGTGAGTTTTGGTATATAAAGCACACTACCTTCATGGGATTGTGAATCCTTGGTAGATATTTCATGATGACCATCTTCATCTATGTCAAAATGCACTGTTTTCGAATCTTCAGTTAATATATAACATTTCACTGTTTCTCGCAGGCTAAACACTAATAAAAAATGTGTTGTAATTAATTTAACTATCAACAGAGAAATGGCAACCTTCCATAACAAAAAGATCAAGTGTATTTTTCTAACTATCTACTTGATAATCTACGTAGATATGAACTATGAGCAGTATAGTCAATTTATATTAGAAGTTACACAGTGGGCTTAAGCAGCTGTTCTGGGGGCTTGATGTTGGTGTGAAGAAGGAAAATAAATATTTCTTTGCTTAGAAGGTTATGTCAGTGAACAGAAAATATGTATGCTGAACCTTCCAGAGAGACAATGTGTGAAAACTTTGGTTTGACAAAATGACTTCCAACCCAAGAGCCTGAGTGATAGTGTAAGAAGGAGGGATGGTGGACAACACACAGATAGCTGTGAAAAAGACTAATGGGGACAGATGAAATTGAACGTGGGAGAGTGAGTCCACATTTGCAGTTGGCTGGTGAATGAGTAGACTTAGAGTAGCCAATGGAGCTCTGTGGGAAGCAGAGCCAAAGCAAGGCTGTTCACAGAAGCCTTTAAATGGAGAGATGTGAAAAATAAAGTTTTAAGTCTTCATTATGAAGAAAATAAGAAGTAAAGTATGGAATGTTTCTCTGTAGCATATTGTTTATAGACTAGTTTCCTGTATTTCATAGGTAAGTACTTGCCTGTTTCTCAATTTTGCATTTTGAAAATTGGATCAGTGTAAAAACAACACTTTTAGATTAGAGTGCATATGGCTACCTAAAATAGCAGCATTGATTTTAGGGATAAGACATCTCTTACTGAATATAAACAAAAAGCCCCAGATTTTTGTAGCTAAAAGCTACCAGGAAGGAAATAGCTCCCTTTCACTCCTGAATGCAACTGTGGTGTTCTAGATGTCAGAAAGATGTAGGTCCAGACACTTGGATGTCAGACACCTACAGAATAACACTATGAGGCACAATTTTGATTATGTTCAGCTGAACATTTTTTTACTGGAAGGGGTTTGATGCTTTCAAACACAGTTAAGACATTTCTGAGATCACACAGACCTCCAGGGTATGCTGCAAGATAAAAAGTCCTGTCTTTGCCAGAAAAATCAGGCAAGCAAAACAACAGGATACACAGAATGCACCAGCAGTGGCATAATGTTTTAGGAATGCTTGACTTCACCAAAAGTTTGTCACTTGTTTTATAAGACACCTCCTCTGAAACATCTGTATTTAAGCAAATATTTTGAAAAAATTGTGTTGTTTCCAAGAAGTTTTCTTTCCACCCTGTTTAGGCTGAGCAGAAACTCTGCACACGCAAAGAAAAAGATGATGTACATTCTGACAGCCCAAGTCACACCCTCCAGAAGTGGCAGGTCTGACGTACTCTGTGTTGGATCTTTTATTACATGCATAGCTCATTCATGGTTGGACAAAGGCTTTCTCTTCAAAGGAACTGGCAATCAGGCTTCCAGAAAAAAAGATGGGTTGTTCTAAACAGCAACAGGACAACAACTACAATAATCAATACAGGAAACCTTTTTTAAAATTTTGTATTGTAGTAACTGTAGTGTAAGAATTCTACTTTTAACTAGAATTACAAGAACTAGTGTAACGCCCAAACTAAAATGTTTGGCAGGCCTTCTTATGTCATTAATCCTTTTCCAGGGAGGTACATTTGTGTATTAGGAATTACTGGTCTGGACTTGGTGGTGTGAAAGATCTAATGTCAGTATTTTGAGAAGTATTTCTGTTCTGGTTATTTTAAAGGTAGTTTCAGGGGTCTTTTTCCCACCAAATATTTTTATTCTTGACAGCATCATAGAAAAGTTGTTGCAGGTACTTAATTTTGTTGGATTCTGCCTTGGATTGGAATATTCTTTTCAAGATTACAAACCTACCTGTCACTCAGGTAAGAGTTACCTGGCTTTCCAGGAGCTGTTCTCCTATTTGTACGCAGAAATCGCTTCTCCACAGACCAGCTTCTACGGAGAGGTGTTTCATACGGCTTTTTACGGCCTGAGCGGAGCAGCATTGCAGAGGCACTTGAGAAATACTGATAACCTCAGCTGACTTCCTTTTCCAGTCCTAAAGCAGGAGTTAACGTTTGTTACATATGTTTCCACTGAGAAACAAGTTTTCAAACATAATTTTGATAAATGACAGTTAATGGAAGCAGATTAATGCCGTGGGTGAGGAGGGGGTGGAATAAGCCTCTGCATTTACCGAAAGTGTCTCTATGGCGTCTGAGAGATCACTCCAGCCAGCACTGCTCTGGTGCTGTACAGAAAGGCTTTTCTCACACCCGAGCCGGTGTCAGGCACAATTCTCACTCACCCAGTGAGCCGGACAGCTCGGGCATTCCCAGAGACAAAGAATTCAGAGGCCCTCTCTCCTGGAAGTTCCAGACATTTATTTCTGAAGGGGTCCAAGGCAGAAAGAGGGCAAGATGGCCTCGAGAGCCCCCAGTTATAGGGACGATCTGGGGCCAGATAACAGGATGGGGGAGAAACTCCCTTAACCAACGGGGATCAGGGAAGTGTAGGATTTAGGGATAGGTCACAACCATAGGGGATTACACAGTTTTGGGGAGAGACCATTGTGTTTTCCAGGGGGTGCTTAGATTAGGAGGTTTTCCACCAGTGAGGTCCTGCAGTGTTGGTAGAATCCACTGCCACAGCAGATAAACTCAATAAATGTTTGACTGCTTGTATGACCCAGGCCTTTGTCTTGCAAGGAAAAACCAGTGTGTTTCCAGTGACAGTAAAGCAGTTAACTATCTACATTTCCACTAAAATGCAGTCTAACATGGATAACACAGTTATGTTGAAAGAATATATTTTGAAAGACTCTCCTTTAGATAAGATATAAGCAATGTTTGTGATTTTAATTTTTTTATGTATGTCATAGGAAGCTAGCTACATTTTGCTAACTGAATTGAAAAACTACATTAATTTCGTCCTTCAGAAAACAGTCTAACGTAATTGTCAAAGTATTCATAAGTGATTGAAAATGATGCTAACTTCAAAACAGCATAAGCTGACTCTCAGAGGTATATGCAGGTATATTTCAATCTTAAACTAAGATTCAAGAAATCTTGCCTTAGGAATGAGGACAGGAATTTGGAAATTTGAGGAATATATTACAATTAGTAAGGAATATCAGTCAGGCTAGATACCTGAAGGAGAGGTTGATGTCTAATAATGTGAACTGCTTTGATGGTGGAACCATCCAGGCAGCTACTAAGGGATCCTGAAGTTGCAAGTTCATTTCAAAAATGCTAAGGACCTTTCTTTGGTTTGAAGAAAGGAAAACTGAAATTCTGACATCTACATGCTCTCCTGAAATCAACTGTTTATGACAAATGTTTATGGCAAGCGCTGACCAAAGAAAACAAGAAGCTTCAATTCTGTCTGGTATCCTGGTGAATGAACCAAGTGAAGAGGGGTACAATTTTAGCCCTATGCAGCTTTGCACAGAGAAAGTAAACATCTGTTAGGCCGGAGAGATCATGGCTCTAACACAAGTGTAACGGCTTGTAAATTCACCCAAGGAAGTGGGTTTTCTGGTTTGGTTCAGTTCCCTGATGCAAAGCTTCGTTTTAAATATTTACATGAAATGAAAGACTTCTGTCCCTGGCAATTCTCTTGTTACTAGATTAAAAAGGATAACTAAGGCCCTTATTCACTCTCTTTGACTCTAGTTATAACAGCATTCAGTTAGGTCATTGAAAAGAGAAACACTTATTATAATTGCCTTTCCTAGTAAATAGGTCTCACATTTTGAAGACTTAACTTGTAGTCAGAGGTAGAAAGAAAACACTGGGTCTTCCTCAGCTTGCTGAAACTGCTCTATCACTGAGCATTCTAAACAAAAGAAAACATTCTATGTGTTTTTTCACTAAGCCCTAACTGGCACCTGTTCTCTGGAAACTTCTACCTGAATCAGGCTATGTGGTGTGCATAGGCAGTAATACCAGCTTGTGGATCTTGAGTCTGCTAGGTGTTTAGCATTAACAAAGCATTGAGACTTTGCTAGGTCTATGAGGTCCAAAACCAGACAATCACTTACTGAAGATTCCGACTGAAAACAAGTATAATTCTAGTTTGGCTGCTGATGGTTGTAAGTTCTGAAGATCCCAATTCCTGATTTGGACCTACATTCAGAGTTTTGCACCTGCATTAATTACACTCACAACTGTAGGAAAAGAAGGAGGATGCTCACAAGTCAGAACTCTGAAGAATTCCTGAAGAGGGCAGGACAGTTCAAAGTCATTTTCAGAAACATATTTAGGAAGTAGATAAATTCTTAGGAAACTTTTTGTGAAGAATGATGGAGAGGTAACCTTGACATTATGAAGGACTGTACTAAAGTATAATTATTTTGTCTTGTTTAAACAAGTGGAAAACAGAAAAGTCTATGGTAGAACTTCACCTCTGTTGGCTCTCCAGAACAATTAAAGCCCTCCATAATAAATAACAGAAATTTTTACACCTTGAGTTGCCTCACCTACTGCTTAAGACTGAGTGACATATAAATACTCCCATTTCAATAAACCTTTCCTGTCATTACATGTTCTTACATAGATTCCACTCACTTACATGTTTTTCATTCTTTGTCATAGTTTTTTTTAATGCTCTGTATATCTCCGTAGGTTGATTTCTTTATCTTAATGTCTTTCGTATCTATTTCTTCAGTTCTTTTCTCGCTTCTGTAAAGTATACATTGAAGAGGACTAGGAAGATCTGGATATTGTTCTTGGCTGCAAACCTGTCAACCACTGTTTTGGAAACTTGGATCTGATTTGTTTCATTTTGCATCTAAGCTAAGTACAAGGGAATTTAAGCTCTTTAAACTGCTGAAACCAAATACAAGTGAGTATGTTTGTGGCCAGTGACAACAAGATCACACTAAAAGCAAATGAAATTTGAAATTTTTCCTTCTACATAGCCATATAAATTCATTGATATGAAGACAGCAACAAAAATCTGATATATTGCTTCTCTTGCCCCCTTAGTGGTCTTGTTTGTTTAGTCATCATTCTTTCACTTAACCCCAGGACACACCTGATCATAAAACTAAATTAAACCAAATTCAGTATATGAAAACAGCATTTAAAAAATGTTGGCATTCATTCATTCATTCATATTGCAGTATATTCCAAATATTATTTAATAATGTATTGGTATATTCATAACAACATGTGTCTCAAATCCTTACAGGGCCAGAACCCTGTTTTTGTTGAGTGTATTGGGTTGCAGCTATCAGTCCTGCTAGCAAAGATCGTAGTAACTCCTCCAAGTTTGTTCCAATATAACAGTGGATTAAAAAGAACTTTTGGCATCCTAGAGCTAATAAATAATGAGGTTATAGTCTTTTTCAAATCAGATTTCACAAAATCTGTCATCTAAACTAGACATAGGAATACATAAAAATGCACATAAACTAGATTAAGAGATTTCTTAAGAAAATATTAAAGTCAACAGAAAAAATTGCTATTTCAAGAATTTAAACAAGCAGTCTGATACCAAAATCTTAAATTAAAGCTTATTTAAGCCTGCTGTAATCTTTCATTCTTGCTTACCTTATTTTGTGTGTTTCTGTCCCTGCAGGGATACTTCTACTAAACAGAATGCTAGAAGCAGCTCTGTTACAGCCAATTTATTGCCTGAACACAGGGCAGGAAGCCAAACCTCTGAATAAAACAAATGTCTGACGTGGAACTAATCTTCTAAATGTCTACATACTCTTATTTATATCAACATTCTAATGGTTCTAATCACTCCTAGAAGTACAGGAGTGTTGGAAATCATAATAAACTTTTAAATGTATGTTCCTATAAGATGCCACAGAAGCTTTTCTGCCTAGAACTGCATGCAAATTTTTAGTCTACACTAGTTCTGTGTATTCTACTCCTATATTTTATGTCACTAATATTGTTCTTATCTGTCACTCTCCAAAGGCTGAGTCACGTGCAGAAACTGGGCTTATAGTAACATAGACATTAAAAGTAGGACTGTAGCCTCTGTTGCAGGGAGCTAAATACAAATTTACTGCTTAAACATTTACCCAGCTATCAAATGGGCTTTGCAGGCATTGCATCAATGGGAATACTTGAACTGCTTGTGACATGAGTGATCTGGTTAAAGCGGATGTTCTGCATTTCTTTGCCCATGAATCCCAGGTAATATGTAGGTTTTTCATTATCAAATCCAGCATGCTAAGTTGGCTTTATCTAGCTACGTACTTACATTTCTAACCCTTCACTCAGCTGTTGGTGAGTCTTCTCTATTCATACTGTCTAACTTTTTTTTAATTAGTGAGCCTTTCATTTTTATAAGAATAAATCACACTTATTTACCTCACTGAAATGATAAAACTCTTCTAAAAACAATGACATTGACTCTTCTTTTTTTGCCAGAGTTTTCTTAAAATCAAGGACCTACTGCTTTTATCTAGAGTTTGTTCACTATGTAAAGAAAGTTCTATATTTTACATGTGTTTTTTAGTTTATTAAGCCCTCACTGGACACTGGTAGTGTATCCAGTCAGCCGAAAGACTTTATTAAAATACATATTTAATGATAAAGCAATGTGAAACTTTGAAATCTCAAGTGTTTGTCTATTACCCAAGTAGTCTGAAAAATGTGGGGAGGTTTCTAAATGGCATGATGTAAGCTCATCCTTTCAGTACACAGCTGTCCCAGTTTTGGGTGGGATAGAGTTAATTTTCACCCTGGTAGATGGTACAATGCTTTGTGGTTTAGATTTAGAGAGAATAATTTTGAAAACACACTGATGGGTGAAGTGTTAAGCACTAAGAAAAGGACTTTTTTGTCTCTCATACCACACCACCAGTGAGGAGGCTGGGAAGCACGAGTAGCTGGGAGGAGACACAGGTGATAGTGCTGACCCCAGCTGACTGAAGGGATATGCCATACTGTATGGTGTAAAGCTCAGTAATATCAGCTAGGGACAAAGCTGGCTGGGGGGTACTTCTTGGTAACTGGCTGGATACCTGCTAGCAGGTGGCACAGCAAGACCACAGCAGGAGCACAGCAGGACCACAACAGTCCTCCCTCCAACCCATGGAGCATGAACAGTTAAGATAACCACAATTCTGACACGTTAAAACAAATTTGTTATAAGCAATTAGTTATATTGGTTTAATAGTCACTGCTCACTATGCTGATTTACTTGATCCCAGCATTCCCTGTTGTGTTGTTTCTCAGGTCTGGGTAAAGTCTATGATGTTCAAGTACTTTGTAACATGGGTTTTTGTTAGGAGAAGATGCCTGTTTGCAGGACTGAGGCAATGTGTTCACCCAGCATCACCACTGCGTCTGCATGGCAGGAGCCACCTGTCAGGTATGACCCCTAAGTACACCTCCAAGAGCGCATCCATGGGTGAGACCCCCTCTGCCATCCTTTCCTTCTCTTCCTTTCGACTTATAACAGCTCTAGGGAAGTCTCAGTATCCCCAGGGTGTCCAAACCAGCACCTTCACATTGCTATGATACATGAATGTGTTTCAGGTCTCATGTAAGTTTACACAACTAGGTAAGGACATCACCCAGGCACCTGCCCCAGGGCTGGATAGTTATGAGTAGCATGGAGTGAGGGATAGAATGGGCAAGTGCCTGAGACAGTGGGCACCTCCAGTGTTTTGGAACTTCACCTCTGAACAAGTGCAGTATCCAGAAAAATTTAGCAAAATATTTGGAAAAGCTCAGCTGTCACCAGACAATTCCAGAGAGACACAAATCACTGCAATGTGCTGGGGCTTGGCCCAGGCTGACTGAGCTCTTCAGCACTATCACCTGTGTCTCC
>VZTX01011632.1:0-11273 GCA_013400915.1 Pardalotus punctatus
ACAGTGGATCAGGGTATGTCCTGTACCATCAGGTCTCCCCCCCCTGCTATTCTCTGACCCTCGGTCCCTTCCGGTGAGACTAAACCGCTCGGGACGTAAAATGGCTGCTGGGGGGTGGGGAAGGGTAAGGGCTTTGCTCCGGAGGGACAGAGGAGCCCCGGACACGGGCTCAGTTTGCCCGGGCAGCAAGTGCTGCGCCGGGACCTGGGCACGGCCCGTTCTGTGGTACAGGCGGTGACGCCTTAAGACCCGTCGTCTCCCTGGCTTCCCGCAGTGCGGGCTGGGCGAGATCACGATGCGGACGGAGGAAGCGGGCATTGAGGACTGCCTCTCAGAGCCGAGGTCGCCCGTGGCATCCTGGACCCGGTGCCTTCCGGATGCAACAGGGAGGCAGCAACGAAGCGTCCAGTGGGCGCCCGCCTTCCCTCTGCGTGTGTGCAGGGCTCCCCCTCTCCGCACCGCTATGGGCCCACCGGGCACCGCGCCCGTGCCAAGCCCCTGGCAGCACCGCGCCCGCATGCCTCACTTCCCAGCCGGAACTCGCCGGGCGTTGCCGGGAGCAGCGGCGCTTTCTCTGATTGGGTATCGCGCTCACGCGCGATTTACTGCGGAGGTGGGGGGGGGTGCGCAGTGTTGCGGCCCCCGAGGGGACGGTTCGGACGGTCCAGAAGGTTCCTCCGCGCTCGAGCCGCTGCGATGATGGGCCCGCGCCCCGTCTTGGTTCTCAGTGAGTGCCGCCGGCCCGGCCCGGCCTCCCGGGGCGGAGGGCGAGGGGATGACCGGGTCGGATTCCCGCCCAGTTTTGCCGCTCGCTTGACTCGCCGCCATGTTGGCTCTCCTCATGGCCGGGCGCCCTTTTACATTCCGTTCTGGCCGGGACCCCCTATCCTGCCGGGGATCCACTGAGTACCGCTGCGGCGTCCGGCGCGCCCCGAGCTGCCTCTAGCAGCTCCTTACCCACAGGCTTTGCCGCGCCCTGCGCGGGAGATCTCGGAGCCCCACTACTGTCAGACGTTTTCTGGCATCTTTCCTGTGTTCTCAGCTGCTTTCGCGTCTTTCTCAGCACGTTGCTTTGTAATGCCCTATTTGAACCACATATGAACTCCAGTTATGGGGCCTCCAGCATGGGAAGGACATGGAGCTCCTGGAGTGAGTCCAGAGGAGGCCACGGAGATGCTCCGAGGGCTGGAACCCCTCTGCTCTGGAGACAGGCTGGGAGAGCTGGGCGTGTTCCGCCTGGAGAAGTAAAGGCTCCAGGGAGACCTCAGGGCTCCTTCCAGTGCCAAAAGGGGCCCCAAGAGAGCTGGAGAGCGACTTTGGACAAGGGCCTGGAGTAATAGGACAGGAGGGACTGGCTTCCCACTGCTACAGGGCAGGGTTAGGTTGGATATTGGGAAGAATTTCTTCCTTGTGAGGGTGGTGAGGCCTTGACATATGTTGCTCAGAGAAGCTGTGACTGCCCCAAACCCTGGAAGGGTTTTGGAACTAGATAGTCCTTAAGGTCGCCTCCAGCCTAAGTCATTCAGTGATACTCTGATTCTCTCGGCATCCACCAAGATGAGGCATTCCCAGGGGTTTCTTTCTGTTTGGGTGTCCCATTCTCTATTCTCTGTCCATTCTGTTCTCTATTAACGCAGTAGGCAGACTGTTGTAGCCCAGGGCCCCTTTGTTGTAAGTCTGTTTGCCTGATACTTGGTGCTGCTCTTACTGTTGTTTTGCTTTGTTCTGTCTTAAGCCTCCCTGTGTGCATGCATTCCTTCATGAGTAAATTTGGGCATGCCTGGGCCAGGCATGTAATAGCAGAAAAGCATCCCTAAGCCCAAATATGCTCCAGGGCTGAGTTTGTTGACAGCTGGTCTCCAGATGTGGTTGTGAGCCAGTGGTACCGCCAGCTGCTGCTCACCCTCCTGTGCCAAAGGCAACACTGATGGATTAATGTTATGTTCACACAGTTCTGCTGACTGTACATGAGCCTCTGTAACTTTTTTTGACTGACCACTACTGTGCAATAGCAGCTCCTCAGCTTTGTGAGATCTGGCAGATCCTAGTAAGTCACTGCAGTTTGATTTTCTGGGGTAGTAGGTTCTGTTCCAGGGTTGCAAAGCTTTGTCTCAGCATGGTAATGAGGAATTCTGTTATAATAGAGAATGTTGTTTTTCACTGACAGTTTTCTATCAATGTCTTTTTCATCATGACTGGGGTATTTATATTGTAAACTCTGAATTTTGAACTGGTCACGTATTGAGTTTGTGTGACTGAGAGAGGTGACTGCGTCCTTATTGTTTTGTACTTGATTTTACTTGATTAGTTAATTTTTTTCTGTGTTTTAGGTCAGAATACAAAACGTGAGTCTGGAAGAAAAGTCCAGACAGGAAACATCACTGCTGCAAAGGTACCAAATTCTTAGGCTGTTCTCATCTTTTTCGTGTGTGTTTGTATTTATATATTTCAGAGGGAAGGCTGGATCTGAAGCATATTTTCTCTATTCTGTGTTAAACTAGAGTAGAAGAAGCAGCAACATAGAAAATAATTTTCTATGTTAAAAGAAGATGTTTTTATAGTATTGCATAAAAATTCTATATTAAAAAAAAGTGTGCCCTGTTCACGTAATGGCTGCCCTATAAATAACCATGGAGGGGTTTAACCAACCAAACCCCCTTTCTCCACAAAGTCTGAAAGTGTCTCAGTTTTCACATCTGATTGAGATAATAATTTAGTGTGGTGCCAGTGCCTTGATAATCCCCATGTTCTCATTTCCACACAGTTCTTAACCTTGGCTGCATCTCAACCGCAACAGAGTTGTTGGATCACTTAAATTTTCCAGGGCTGCTGATTTCTGACCCACTATGGGTTTTTTTTAGACTTTTTGATGCCCTCCTGAATTACCTAATTTCTTTGATTCGTCCTAGACTATTGCTGACATTATCCGAACATGTTTAGGACCAAGAGCAATGATGAAGGTAAGAATTGGTGCTGCAACACCTGTGCTGCAGCTGACTGGAAGTGAGACACACGTGAGACAGAGCAGTCAAGTGTTGGTTCTCTTGTGGTTGCAGATGCTTTTGGACCCCATGGGTGGGATCGTGATGACCAACGATGGCAATGCTATTCTTAGAGAAGTAAGTTTCTCCTAAAGTATTTTCTTGCTTAACATTAAATCAGTATGTACCTGAGTCTTGGGTGTCAGTGGAGCTGTGTGATCTCCTCACCTGTCCTGAGAGCCAGCAAGTGCTAACCATCTGCACCAAGGTTCTCACTGGGGAGAAATGAAACACATCCAGCAAATGTTCTTGCTCTTCAGAAATGTAGGTTTGATCCTAGGGTGGGGAGTTTTCATGGAGCATTTACAGGACTGATGTAAATTCTTTGGTAATTGTAGCTATAATCAGCTGCATTGAGACCTTCTGAGTAGATGGTGGTGTTCATAATGCCACATGATGAGACCTAGAAATTATCATCTCTCTAGTACAAGTGCTGTTAAAAGAACATCCTAAAAACTGTAATGCCTGAAAAACGGAGAGACACAATATTGTCAAATACAAGGGCTTGGTTTTGGTCTCAGAAAGGAAGAAAAAGCTTTGCTGTGGTTGGACAGAAAGCCTCTGATTGTATTGAAGGTGTGGTATTTGTTCCACTGAGCGATGTGAGATGTTTCTGCTTTAGTATTCTGCAACAAATCCATACCCCTTGATCCTACACAGATTCAAGTCCAGCATCCAGCTGCAAAATCAATGATAGAGATCAGCCGCACTCAGGATGAAGAAGTTGGAGATGGGACCACATCTGTCATTATCCTTGGTAAGGAGACTGACTCAGACATGTTGCATAAAGGCTGAAGTTCACCCTTTTTGCTAAGCAGAGGTCATGATGACACACATCTTATACTAACCTTGAGATGGAGAGGGTGTTTTTGCTGTGCAAAGCAAAAAAATGCTAGGTTCGTGAGACCCTAAGGTGATCAGCTCCATGCTTTGGGAAGTTGTTCTTTTCCCATGATAATCACAGTTAAGTGTAAAGAGAGTTATAGGTGGTGTTAGAGCTCCATGCATGGATAGAAGATACATTTTTTTCTGGTATCTGCTCTCCTTTCTTGACTGTTGATTGTCCTACTAACTTACTTAGGGGATTTTTATTTATTTAATTTTTTTTTTTTTAGCTGGAGAGATGCTCTCTGTTGCTGAACACTTTCTTGAACAGCAGATGCACCCAACCGTGATCATCTGGGCTTATCGTAAGGCTCTTGATGACATGATCAGTATTCTGAAGAAAATCGGGTAAGTATGGGAGTTAGAGAGGAGGGATGTGGACTTTCTGTACTGCTTCAAGCTGCTCCTTCAGGCAGTTGTGTTAGTCGAATACAACTTAGCAAAATTGGAGAGGGAGTCAAAAGGGTTAGATTGTCACTTGGACTAACACTGAATTTGCTCTTTGATTTTTCCTTTATCTCAGCACTCCAGTGGATGTGAACAACAAAGAGATGATGCTTAAAATAATAAAGAGTGCGATAAACACCAAGGCAATAAACCGCTGGTCTGACTTGGCCTGTAGCATTGCTCTTGATGCTGTTAAGACTGTGGAGTTTGAAGAAAATGGCAGAAAGGAAATTGATATTAAAAAATATGCAAAAGTAGAAAAGGTGAGTGTCCTGAACTGTTTCATATCCTTGTGCTCCTTTCTTGTTCTGAATTAATTTATTGTAAGGTGCCTTGGGAAGAATTTTGTGTTACTTCTCTGCAGTCTTCAGCCATAACCCTTGGAGATACTTCACTCAGTGGTGTCAGCCATGCTCATTTACAATGCCAACAGGGGCTGCCATTTCAACTCTAATTTTAGAGTATCTGTCAAAAAGATAATTTCAGTTGGATTTGGAAGGTGGAAAATGAAACATGTTGCCAGACTATAGGATGTTGAAAGTTTCTTAAGTCCTTTCATGGCTTTCCACTTGAAATCTAAGTCAGTGTGTGCTTGAAATTAAATTTGTATTGTGATCTCGATGTACTGTGGTTACTTGGGAGACATTTTCCCTTTTCTGTACATGGGACAGCTTCAGAAGATACTTTCAGATACACAAGTTTTTGTAGACTAAACTGACTCACCTCATTTTCTCCCTTCCTTGTGTGTCAGATTCCAGGTGGTTTTAGTGAAGACTCTTGTGTTTTGCCTGGAATCATGGTGAATAAAGACGTAACCCATCCCAGAATGCGCCGCCTTATTAAGAATCCACGCATTGTCCTCCTGGATTGTTCACTGGAGTACAAGAAAGGAGAGAGCCAGGTAAAGTGAGTCCTGTTGGAGACATCCACAGTTCTTGATTTAGGATGAGTAAAGCGAACAAATGCAGGTGTCTTGTTAAAAGTGCAAGTGCTGAAAGGCTTTCTGTGTTCTGCCTTTCAGAGGCCTTTTGCATATGTGGGCTAATTCTGCCATGGGGTCCAGAAAAATAGGAGTGAGGCTGCAGCGTTGTGACTCACCGAAGCAGCTACAGTGATTTGTGTATCTAAGTGCTGGTCAAGAGCAAAATAAATATTTCTGAGCTTGAATTAAGGCTAATCCTTAACTGATACAGTGTCACAGTTTATTTGATCAGTGGTTTTCATCCCTGACTCTTTCTCTGCTGATACTGGAGGAGTTGAGTTGCTTGGAGCTTGGGGAGCTGTGTCTAGTGCAGTGGAAGGTTGGAATAAACACACTAAGCTGTTTATGCTGTTTTTGTACAGACTGACATTGAAATTACACGGGAGGAAGACTTTGCCCGCATCCTGCAGATGGAGGAAGAGTACATTCAGCAGATGTGTGAGGATCTGATAAGAGTCAAGCCAGATCTGGTCATCACAGAAAAAGGAGTTTCTGGTAATAGCACATGTGATTCTTTGGATTAAATTAATCTCAGTGAGGTTCATGGTGCTAAATGCACTGCTCAGGAATTTAGAAAAACCCCACCCAAAACTAAAGAAAATCACAACAGCAAACTGATACAACTCCCCACAAACCTGATGCTGAACCTCATTTGGGTTTATATTTTAGCTTTCTCACAAATAGTTACACACTGCAGGCATTGAGTTTGTAGACTCTTACAATAATATTTTGCTTTTCTAGCATTTGGGAAAGATACCAAAATACAAGTGAGGCTGAGTCTTAAACCCTGGAGAGCTGTGCTACCGTGCGGCGTGGTTTAAAAAGCTACATTTAGGTGCTTTTTTCTGTAACCCCTTTTGCTTGAAAGACTGGAACTAGAATAGGTGGATTGATAACTGATAAACAGATAAAGTTTGACATGGTACTGCTGATCCATCAGTGAAATTGCACAAACCTGGTTTCAGACCTGGCCCAGCACTACCTGATGAGAGCCAACATCACCGCCATCCGCAGGGTGCGGAAAACTGACAACAACCGGATTGCCAGGTAAGTGTTGGCTCCTGGTTGGAGCCCGTTCCTGCTGTGCATGACATGGAGTTGTTCTGATGTCACTCTTTCTGCCCAGTTCTGATTTGTGAGTGTCTGATGTGATGTTTTGGTGTGCTAGGGCCTGTGGAGCTCGCATTGTCAGTCGCACAGATGAGCTCCGGGAGGAGGATGTAGGAACCGGTGCTAGGCTCTTTGAAGTGAAAAAGATAGGAGATGAATATTTTGCTTTCATCACTGATTGCAAAGATCCTAAGGCTTGCACCATCATCCTGCGGGGAGCCAGCAAGGAAATCCTAGCGGTAAGTGCGTGCATGGGCTGCTTCACCTCCTGTGCCAGCCGCCATCGTGGTGTGAGTCGTGGCCAGCAGACAGTGGGCTGGACTTTCACCTGCTGTGGTGCTTCAGTTAATAATGAGAAGGGCAGTGGAGCTGAGGAAGGGTTTGGAGCAAAAGGAGCAGCTAAGGGAGCTGGAGGGGCTCAGTGAGGACCTTATTGCTCCCTGCTTAGTACTACCTGACAGAAGGGTGTAGCCCCCTGGGGGTCAGGCTCTTCTCCTAGGTAACAAGTGACAGGGCAAGAGGAAATGGCCTCAAGTTGCACCTGGGGAGGTTTAGATTGGATATTATGGAGAATTTCTTCATGGAAAGTGTGGTCAGGCACGGCACAGGGTAGCTAGGGCAGTGGTGGAATCACCATCCCTGGAGGAATTCAGCAAACGTGTGGATGTGGCACCTTGGGACTTGGGTTAGCGGTGTCCTTGGCAGTGCCGGGGGAATGTTTGGATTTGATGGTGTTAGAGGGCTTTCCAGCCTCAACAATTTTGCGATTCTGTACCTGTTGCAGGAGGTGGAGCGCAACCTGCAGGATGCCATGCAGGTGTGCCGCAATGTCCTCATGGACCCGCAGCTGGTGCCTGGTGGGGGAGCCACTGAAATGGCCGTTTCCCATGCATTGACGGAGAGGTCCAAGGGCATGACAGGCGTGGAGCAGTGGCCCTACCGCGCAGTGGCCCAGGCTCTGGAAGTCATTCCCCGGACGCTGATCCAGAACTGTGGTGCTAGTACCATCCGTGTTCTGACCTCACTCAGGGTAAGGCATGTGGCAGGGGCACCAGGAGAGAAATCAGCTCTTTCCTGCTTCAGCCAGCTCCTTGGATCAGTCACCATTCAGAGCAGTGCCCTTGTTGGGCTATCCAGTAACATGTTCTTGTATAAACTCCAAAACTGAGAATATTCTAATGACCTGTTACTGTTTCCTGAGCCCATGGTCAGTTTGAGACTCCAGAGGGGAATTTGCTGTCTCACCCCACTGGTGGTGACCTGTCTTTCTGCTTCCAGGCCAAGCACACCCAGGAAGGCAGCCAAACCTGGGGGGTGAATGGGGAGACTGGAGCCCTGGTTGACATGACGGAGCTGGGGATCTGGGAGCCCTTGGCTGTCAAACTTCAGACCTACAAAACAGCTGTGGAGGTAAGGAGGGGGAAACTTTAGAGCCTCTGTGGCATATCATTTGGGAGAGGACATCTTTCCCTGTGTACTGGGGTGTTTGGGTGGGCATCACACACCCAGTGTGGGGCATGCAGGTGTCTGAACTCATTGTTGCTGGAGGTGAGATAATGAGGGGTGTGGTAGCCCAGACTCAGGCTTTTCCGGGGTTTTTGATCCTGTGGCTAAATTTCATAATCTTTCATCCACCTTTTCCTGCAAATGGTGCAGAGTGCTCTAACTGCTTCCAATGCCAGACAGAGCCATGCCTGAGCAATCCCCTGTCAGCAACATGCTGGAATCATCAGTGGGCATGGGAGCTTTATCCCTTTGGCTGGCTGGGGCTGCCGTGTCTCAGCTGCCCTTCTTGTTACAGATCCTGCCATCATCTTGCTGGTGTTGGATCAAAGGCTATTTGTCAAAGGGATATTGTGTCCCTTCTATGTCAGTCAACAAAAAAAAAAGGGTGTCCTTGCTTCCATGGTGGTGGGAAAGCAGCCCCTTGCTGCTCCCAGAAGTCTGTGAGGCACCATTCCCTTCTCCTGTGCTGAAAGAACCATTTAAACCCAGGCTGATGATTGTGTTGTGTGGAAGCTGGGCAGGTAGGGTTATGTCCTTTGTGATGAACTCCTGATGACCCCTGCGTGTGGGGTTTCTCTGCAGACTGCAGTTCTCCTCCTCCGTATTGACGACATCGTTTCGGGGCACAAAAAGAAGGGTGACAACCAAAGCAAGCAGTCTGCAGCACCAGAGGCAGCCCAGGAGTGAGAGGTTGAGTCTCCACAGGTGAGAACCAGCTGCCTTGACCGTGACATGGGGAAGAGCTTGATGCAGTGACCTGGTCTTGAGGCTGAGCCAAGAAGAAATTGTTTAAAGTCTGGGAGGGATGGAAAATACCCTGGACTTGGAGAAAGGGCGGTGGCTGTTGCTGTCCTTGCACTGGGGACACTGCTCCTGTGGTGAGGGTTCCAAGTGGAAAATTATCTTTGCCCCAAAATAAATACATTGTTCCAGGCTCTTTCTGTGTTTAATCCCCTGTTGTAGGGGGGTGGGGTAGAAAAGCCATGCCCAGGGGCTGGGCACTGCCAGGGGTCTTGGGACAGAGTCCCAGTATGGGGGTGGCCTGGAGGGCCCAGGACCCTGCAAGGCCACTGCCACCACCTTCCCTCTGCCCCCACAATCCCTCCAAAGGTAGGGATCTCCCGTGGGCAGCGGTGGGTAGAACTGGGCGGTTCCCTGTTGAGCGGTGTCCCTGAGTCCCTGTGGGCCCCTGGGCTTCATGGGTGGGCAGGAGCAGCCTGGGCTGGATGCGCAGGTGTGCGGCTGCAGCAGGGCAGGACTGGGGGGGAGGAAGGTGCTTCTGGCATGGGCACTGGGNTACCCTCTGCTTTGCCCTGGAGACACCCCCTTGCAGAGCTGCCTCCAGCTCGGGGGTTGACTGAGGAGAATGAGATATTGGGAAGAAATTCCTGCCTGTGAAGATGGTGGGGCACTGACACAGGTGGCCCAGAGAAGCTGTGGCTGCCCCATTCCTGGCAGTGTTTGAGGCCTGCTGGGACAAGGCTTAGAGCAACCTGGTCAAGTGGAAGGGTGTTGGACCTAGATAAGCTTTAAGGTCCCTTCCAAACAAAAGTAGTCTGTTACCCTGTGATTCCATTGTCACTTTACTCGCTTCTACAAGAGCTCATGAAAGCAGAACTCCCCTGTTGTGAGCCTGGCTGAAGTGATTTACAGCTCCCTGCACACTGCAGGCAACCTGGCTTTGAGAGCAGAGTGGTACAAGCAAGACTTCTGTCATGGTGTTCTTTTTATTTTATTACCAAATCCTCAATACCTCGAGACACCTCAACCGTGGCGCAATGAAAAACAACAAAACCAACACTGTTCTCTGCCCAACAAAATACAGCAAGGCTTCCCAGAGAAACAATGGCAATTAACTTTAGACTGCAGAATCCAGAGAACATGGTGGTAGAAGAAGGAAAGTACAGAGAGCGCCAGTGAGTTTGATGTGGATTACATGCGGCAACGGGAATGTGCAACCCAGATTTTTCTTCTAGAGCCTTTTTTATTGGAGTAGTTGCTGAATGTTTGAAAGAGACCTGTGAGAGTAGAAAAATGTGATGGTACATATATGTGAGAAGAAAAGTGCATAGCCCCAGCATGCTGTGGGCAGTTTAAAGGTTTCTAGGAGAGAAGGGGCTAATTTAGGAATACCTTCTGTCCTGACACTTCTCTGTGAGATATGGCTGGTTGGACTCGGTGACATGGAAGGTGTGTGAAAGTGATTATGCTGTGAATATCAGGTTTCACAGGAAAGGTCAGCCAGTGCTTTCTGTCCTGGCACATCTCAGTCCAAACTGCAGCATGAAACACTTCACTTTAGTGATGGATTCTGCCACCTTGAGAGAATGTGATGATACTATGTATAGAGTTGAGAAGGAAAGTGCCAATCACTGGTGTATTTGGTTTAGTTTACAGACTGCAACAGGAAGATGAAGGCCAGCACTGGCTTTTTGTTCTAGGACTTTTTCTCTGGGAGCAGCTGCTGGATGTTTTGAAGGTGTTTGGGATCTGTGAGAGTGAGAGATTAGGTACATAGAGCTTGAGAGAAAATGCGGATCTCCAGGGACTTTGATGCAATTCAATAGGTGCACGTTACATGTTGAGTCAGCAAGAGCATTCTCAGTTGACACTGTGAACAAGCTTTTGGCTGGACTTTTTCAATACTGCCCCTGGGCTTTGAATGTGATTGTACAAATAGCTGAGAAGGAAAATGCCTAGACTGATACTGTGGAGTGTAATTTAAAAGCTGTGAGGAGAAAGGGTTATGCAGCAACCGTTTCTTTTCTGGCATGCGAGTTCATCTTGCCCATTGATTGTGGTGCTAATTAACGGTTTCAAATGGAAACTGAAGCTTCTTCTAAGCTGCATGTTGAATCCCATCCTTTCAGTCTTTCCTAGGGCATTTCAGAATCTGCTGCCTTAATAAAGGGCTCTAGAACAAAAGAGAGTGCTCAGTATCACTTTTCCTATGCAGCTTTAAACTGCACGACTCACATTGGTGTTCTGGTTTTTATGGTTAATGTGATGTTATTGTTTTTTATTTCAGCTACATGCACAGTTACATTTTTGCTCTCTCTCTGAGCCCAGCTCCCTTATTTTTATCTGGAAATAATAGAGTAGAAAACAGTTTCTAGGTTTTGCATTCACTTCAAAGGATACCAACAACACCATGTGAACCGGGGCTATGAGCTCTCCTTTCAAACTAAATGTACTATCACATTCTTTCATGCATCATGCAGTGCTCCTGAACCTAAACTAACTATATCGAGTGGAAATACTGGTCAAAACAGGTGGACCGTTGTGGCGGTGGATTATACCAA
>VZTX01011636.1:0-21461 GCA_013400915.1 Pardalotus punctatus
CAGGCCCGCCCCCGCCGCGGTGCCGTGCCCCCGCTCACCGGGATCGCTCTCCAGCTCCAGCCAGCCCTTATTCATCTTCCCTCGGGCCGGGCCGCGCCGCCATGTCCGGCCCCGACTACGGGACCCGCCGTCGCTCGCCCCTCTGCGTCATCGCCGGGCAGTGACGTCACGAGGCCGCGACACGTGCCACGCGAGGCCACGTGGTGCCCGAGGGGGCGGTGGCGCCGCGCAGGCCCCGGGGAGGGACCGGGATTCCCTGGAAAACTTCTCCTCTGATGAATGCTGATGTATTCTTCTTTCTGGCATTGCGTGTGCAGGAAGGATGGATGTCTAGAGTTTATTGCCTCTAAAACAATAGGGTTTGTAGCATTTCAGTCTCTGTGTTTTCTGGTGACTGAGTTCCAATCCTCTCTTTTATCCCTTTCCTCACTGTATGCTGCTACTTCCCTTAATTGTCTAGGGAATGCAGCTAATGGCACACGTTCATGAACTTTATGCCTATAATCCTCTAAAAATTGTGATACTTGAATAGTTTTTTAGTTTTCCCCTGTGCCTTGAAGGAGGATTTGCTTATTGCAACACTTCACAGCACTGCTGAGGGTAGAGGCCTCTATGAGAACTGGCAACATCCAGGACTGTTGGATGGACCCCATGCCTAGTGCTTATAACAAGCTCTCTGGAAATGTGCATGTTGGACAGAAAGAAATAGCAAGAATAATAATGTGGGTGCATCTGTCCGGTGGGTTTGGGGGTTTGTCATTTGGGTGGGTGGTTGGTTGGTTGTTCGTTGAGGTTTCTAGGTTTATGAACCAATATTCTCTGTTGCAAAGAATAGTCTCTCCACTTTGAATACATGCCTTGAAACAAGCTCCTGAAATCAGAACCTAGAAGATGCTTGAGTTTTGAGGAAAGGAGCTTTCCTTTCAAAAGATAGCTGAAGGAGCAGATGAGAGGATGCAGTCTTAAGCTGCGCCAGGGGAGATTCATGTTGGACCTTAGGAAGAATTTCTTCACAGAAAGGGTGCTTAGACATTGGAATGGGCTGCTCAGGGAGGGGGTGGAGTCACTGTTCCTGCCGGTGTTTAAGGAAAGGCTGGCTGTGGCACTCAGTGCCATGGTCTGGTGATGCAGTGGTGTTGGGTCATAGGTTGGACCCCATGATCTCGGGGGTCTCTTCCAACCTGATTGATTCTGTGATTGTGTGTTGAGGTGTGAGGGCTGCTGGTGAGGTTGTGGCCAGCCCTGACCTCGCCAGCAGCTCCACTTTCGCTGCCTCGGAGGCTGGAAGGCTCCCAGGGTGAGCGTGCACCCCTGTGCTGCACTTCCTTAGGAAGTGGGATAAAAATAGGAGCGGGACCGGCGGCTGTGCCTGTCCCCCCTCCACGGCTTTGTTCTGCTGCCGTTCCCACACACGCCCCGGCCCCCAGCACTCCCCTCACCCCACTCCTCCCCCTGGGACAACGCCAAACCCAGGTAGGGCTCATTACCCTCTGCAGAGACCGAGGAGCAGGGTCCTGGATCTGCCCAGGGATGGTGTCTCCTTCCACCCCGCAGGGTGCATGAGGGCGTGTTCATGGTTGTTCAGCCCCTCTAAGTTTTGGGCACAGGTTGCCTCAATTGGCTGGTGATCACCAGAGAAAAGGCCGGAAGCCTGCAGAACACTGTGTGCAGCCCTGACAAAGCCCCTCCTACTCCCGCCTTAGCGGTAAATCTCCCCCGGAGGACCAGGCTTAGCCATCCCAGAGATTTACTGGGAGCGGGGACAAGCCCTTTGGGGGACTGTTTGCTTCTGTTCTCTGTTCCTGCTCAATTTGAAGCATCGCTGGCCCTGGTGCCACCTCCAGCCTCTCGGAGTTCACCTCAGGGCCCCTCTTGGTGCCTCCCCCAAAATGGGCAGCCCAGCCCCTGCTCTGCAGAGCACAGGGGTCACTCAGAGGCAGAAGGGTGCAGGCATTCCAGCACAGGTCAGTGCAGGCACTGCAGAGCTGTTTAATCCAGACCCTGAGGAATCAGACTCCTGTCTCATTTCTGCATTTTCACCCAGGTCTCTCGTCGCTGTTGGCTATCGTTCTCCTGTGCCCCCCAGGTCTGCAATTATCCAAATCCACGTGCTTGGCTCCCGTCCAGCCGCATAAATCAGTGCTACCAGTGCTGCTCCCCTCCCTGCAGGACATGTCCCCGCCTGCCAGCCCCACCCCAGCTCTCCCATCCCAGTAGACACATGGAGTGTGCAGGAGAGGTGGGACAGGGAGCTGGAGAAAGGGGCCAGGACCCCCATCCCATCTCCCTGGGATAGGGCAGTGCTCCCGAGGCGCTGCTGCTGCAGCACAAACACCACAGACACAGGGAGGAGAGATGATATCACGACCTGGCTTTGTGTGAGCTATTTAGGGCCTTTAATTATTATTACTATTTTTCTTTCCCGTTCCTCCAGCTCTGAACAATGCCTGTCCCGGCGGGGCTGCGGTTCACACCATTGTGTGGGGCTGCCCTGCCTCAGGAAGGGGCAGATCTTTATCACCCCGGGCTGACCATGAGTGAGCTCATGTCGGGTGAGGAAAGCAAGGAACACCTTGCTGGAAGCCTGGAGGTGCCCTCCATACATCTACCCCAACCCCTGCATTTGGGGGAGGCCCTGGCTGCTGTTTTAGCTCCACGAGGCAGCAGGAGCCCACCCAAACCAGCCATGTCCCTCCCGGCCCTGCAGGGCCACCAACCAGCAGAAACCACCTCGGCTGTGGTGCAGCCCCCCAGACTGTGCTGGGGCTGCCTTCTGCCTATCCCTGCTGCCACCTGGGCACAGTGACAGTGGTGCCATTGTTGCCTCTCCCCGTGTTTACCCAGGAACAGGTCTAACCTGCCCACAGCCGTTTGCTTTTCTCCCCAACCCTGTCCAGCCCTAAAACTGTGGCAGTGGGGGGAATAGAGGGGAAGTGGGGAGCTGCACCCAGACACAGGCTGGCACTGCTGAGTGTATCCCAGTGCTAAGGGAAGGTAGGAAGGAGCCCTATCCCCTAGGGTGGCACAGCACAGCTCCGGCTCCCCAGGCACAGTGGGTGACAGGGCTCCTCCTGGACACAGAGGCTTTTTGGGATGATGCTGGTTTTCCCCCCATAAGAGCAGGCATCATCTTCCCCAGGCTCTGTGCTGCTGTGGAAAGAGTCTGGAGCCATCAACCGCTCACCAAAGCACCACACTCGGCTCCATTTTTCACAGAGGCATCCAGCCAGCATCTGGGTGACAGCAAGGCATGGGTGGCGCCACACCACCATGCCCCAACCCACCCAGAGCCCACAGCCCCCACCTGCCAGAGCACCTGCAAGAGCAAGGGGGGCCAAATCACCCATTTGGGAAGTGACCCTGTACCACTGAGGGTGACAGGGACCTGCCCATCCACTCCAGCCAAGGGGACCAGGCTGGCAGCACTGCAAGCCCCCCACCAGGGCAGAAGGGCCCCAGGGCCACCAGCAGCATGGGGAGCTGGTACTCGTCCACAGCTGCCCCATGTCCACTACCCTGCCCTCTCTAAGTGGCCGGTGCTTGTCGGGGAACACGGTTCCTCTCGCTGTGGGGTTTGGCCGTCCGTCCCTTCTTGGCCACATCCACGCCAGCCAGAACCAGCTTGGCCTGGGCCAGTTTGCTCTTGCGGTGGTGGGGGCGGCTGCTGCACCAGAGGCGGGCACAGTACTCCTCCACCCGCCGTGGGTTTTGGGAGCTGATGAGGTGCATGATGTCCTTGAACCAGGTTTTGGGAGCCTGCGGTGCCAGCCGGGGCTCAGGGCAGAGCAGGTGCGGGAGCTCATCCCCTCGGTCCCGGGGGAAGCTGTGTGCCAGCTGCTCGCTGGCGATCACCTCCAGGGCTGTCTTGGCCACCGTCTGGGTGAAGCCGTGCTCCAGCGTTTTGCAGTAGTAGATGCCGGCGTCGTGCCGGTGCAGCTTGCGGAAAAGCAGCCCACGCTCCGTCTGCAGGATCCGCTCGTCCGTTTTCACCTGTCGGCCACGGCAAGGTTGGGGGGATCCAGGTCTGGCCCCACATCCCTCCCATGTCCCCACAAGGGGAGTAGGTGTAGGAGCACCTCACCTCATCCCGCTGCTCATCAGGGGGCCTCTGGACAAACCACTGCACGCTGGCCTGCGGGGACCGGGGCACGCACTCCAGGAAGGTGCTGTTATCTTCTGCCCCATAAAGCACCTTCTCCTCGATGCTCTCAAAATCATCCACTGGGGCCAAGACAGGCACAGGCTTACAGGGAAGGCAGAGCCAGGCTTCTACCTGCCCAGGTGTCAGCCCCCCTTGGCCACCATGTGGCTTCAACCCTTCTCTCCCAGTGGACAGACCCAGCCCCAGCAGCACCCACCTTCTCTTGGGGCATGCCTTGATCTATGTGATAGGGAGATGAGGGTGCCCAGCCCACCCAGAATGGCCACAAGCCTCTCTGTGCTGAGGGCTGTGGATGTCAGGACATCTTGGCACCTGGAGGAGCCCCTCAGCCCCATGGGCCCCCCAGTCTCTCACCGGTCAGGTTCTGGTCCAGACACTGGTGTGCAGGGTTGCTGTGGTGGGCATCCTGGCGGCGATGGCGGCGCTTGCCGGAGGGCTGGGAGTGGGTGCAGGTGGTGCCGTCCCAGGCACAGTAGGGATCCCTGGCCAGGCAGCACTCGGCACAAGCCGTGCCATAGGACTCACACCGGTGCAGCCGTACCTGGGCCACCCCCAGGCTGGAGCCCACGTAGAGTGTTTGCTGGGGGAGCAGCACCAAGGTCAGGCTGTTGGCAACCCCCATGGGCACGGTGCCCAGGGGCCCAGCCAGGACACCCCAGGGCAAGCACCACATGGCTTTGAGAGGCTGGTGACCACAGCTGGTCACCTGCCCTGTCCCCAGCCCCATGGCCAAGCCACAGCTGTACTCACACGCTTGACGGAGATCTCCATCTGGGTGATGGGCACAGGCATCTGCAGGGGAGGGGAGCAGACATCAGGCTGGCATAATCCTCACCACAGACAGCCCGACTCATTCAGAGCCACCAGGGCTTGGCGGAGCATCAAGAGTGTTTTGTGGGGCGGGGGTGAAAATTCCCCCAGCCACCCTCTGCCCCCACAGCCCTGAGACCTTCTAATGCAGTGACAGCCCCGAGCCTCCATACCCATCTGTGTCCCAAACCTGAGCCCATCCCACTGCCCCCTCCCTTGCAAGCAGAACAGTAAATGTCACCTTAAAAACCTGCAGCTCCTCCAGGATGACTTCCTCAGTTGTGGCTGAGCTTGATTTCTGCAGGACCACCACCTTCAGCACCGAGCCGGCATCTGTGGGCCAAGGAGGATGGAGGTGTGAGCACCCTGCCATCACACAGCCCAGGGGTGTGCCCACGGGGGTGTGCCCACTGTGCTCCAGTTCTGGGGCTGCTTCCTGCACTCTGCTCCTGCTGCTCACCCGTCCCAAGGAAGAGGATGTCGTGCTGCCCATCCTCGGCCTCCACCCTGTCCACCACGAGCTGGCGCAGCCGGTGGGGTAGGTCAGTCTTCACGAGGAGGGGCCGGCGGTGCCGGGGGTACACGGGCTTGTACATGAGGGGATGAGCACGGGCGAAGTGCAGCACCTCATCAGGGAAGTCCTTGGTGCTGCTGTACTGCCGCCGCGGCTGGTTGGTGGTCTTGCTGGGACACTGCGGGGACAAGAGGGGACCAGCTCAGCCCAGCCACCCCAGCCCCCATCCCTCCTTCCCCCTCCATCACCTCTCAGAGCTGGCTTAGGTCCCTCCCTACCTTCCAGTCTGGAATCCACCTTTTCCTCTCCTTTGCCAGATCTTGGCAAACCACCAGCTGACCTCTCCAGCAGGTGAGAAGATGGGGAATGGCCCCACCACCACCCCAGAAGAGCAGCTGGAGAAGTGGAAGGGACCTGGAGCTGCAGGGAGTCACTCACCACACCTGGCCGTGGGTAGGGCACCCTGCCCTCGTAGGCACCCCACTGATGCTGGGGGCTCTCCCGGTGGGCGAAGGGCCCATTGAAGACCTCCCTGATGTCGGCCATGCGGTACACACAAACAGCAGAACCCCGGAAAACGTGGCTGAAAGGGGACGGAGAATGGGATGAGCAGAGGCGTGCTTGGTGCTGCTGGCAGTGGGAACACTGACATCCCTGCGCAGACCAGAGGAGTGGCCAGCAACCCTTGGTGACAGTAACAGGGCAGGTCATGGGCAGCTGTAGCTGAATGTCCCCAGAATCTGGAACTGGGCCACCCACCTGACGGTGCTGAAGAGGGCGTAGATCTCCGGGCTCTTCCCATCCTTTGTCCTCAGCAAGAAGACATCCTCTGGAGATGAAAGCATAGGGTTTTTCCTGGAATCCCAGGGGTTTCCCAAAGCCATCAGCTAAGGGATTAGCCCTGGTGAGGTACAGCTCCATGCACCCCTTACCCAGCTCATCAAAGTAGGTATCAATGCCACCAGGGCCAGGGACAGAGCACACCAACCGGGCTTTGTTGAAGGTACTCCACTTGTTGACCAGCACCCTCTGGCCACCAGCATCATTCTGCAGGGACAGAGAACATCAGGGCCACTGCTGTGACTTGGTGCATCCCTGTCCCCCACAGTCCCCACCAACATCTTACCACGCAGACACGCCCCACACGGCTGACAATGGCATGCTCCTTGCTGTCTGCCTCCACCACCTTCTCCGTGAAGAAGAAATAGGCTTTGTCATTGTCCCGGTCATCGTTGTCTGGGATCAAGTGGGCTGCCACAAATTTGGGATCTGCAAGCAAGAGCCGGCCATGTCAGGTAGGGAGAGAGGGCACAGCCACCACCCCCAGACCCCCACACCATGCTGGGGCTGGATGCCAGCCAGGAGCACCCCCAGCCTTGCTGCCCTGTGCCTTTCCCTGCTCACAGCTGGCATGGGCGATGCTGCACCGTGGCCACAGATGCTGTGGCCACTACAAGGCTCGTGGTCCCTGGCATTACCCCTGCTGGGAGGAATGGAGGGGCAGAGGGAGCTGTTACCACTGAGCAAGCGCTGGTCCACCTCTGTGCGTAGGGCGGAGCGTGTTCCCATGCTGCGGAAAACACCGGGATCACGTCCCAGGAAATCTGCGGTGAGGCCAGCATACAGCTCCCCACCTGCAAAAACACCCAGCTGGCTGGCACGGGGACCATTCCTGGCCCACGCCCTAGAGGCCCCCAGACCCCGAGGAAGACACCCACCGATGACGGTGCTGGCAAAAGCACGGCTGGGCTCGTGTGGGCACCTGCCCCGGCCGCTCTCCACGCTGGTGGGCTCCAGGCTGAAGGTGTGCTGGGGAGGCACAGGCAGGTGAGCCCCAGGCTGGGCATGCAGGGGCCAGCTCTGGTCTCTGCCCAACTTGCACCTCACTCAGTGCACCCAAAGAACCATTGGGAAGCAGGATCTATACTTTTTGAGGCAAGACTGATCCTATGAGGGTGTGCAGCAGCTGAAGGGACCCACCAGTCCCACTGCTTGCCTGCCTGCCTGGTCACAGTCATCATGGTGCAGGCAGGGCTCCTGCTGCCCAGACAGGGCCAGGCTGTGAGGAGGGAACAGGGGACCTAGCCATTCCTCCCCAGCACTGATTTATGAGCAGTGAGTTGGAAGAGCAGAAAATGCCACCCACACCTCAGCCCCTGTCAGGACACCAGCCCCTGGGGACATGTCTGTAACAGCAATGCCAGGCCAAACAGGTGGGAAAGCAGGCGGGGAGGGGGTAGCAGAAGGACAAAGGGACAATAGGGACGTGGTTCCTGACATCCCCCTCCCACCAGTATTCAGGATAGAGCAAACGCCACATCCAGCATCCCCATGCAGTCCCAAGGCCTCTCAGGAGAGAGGCTGGTGATGGGGATCTACATTCCAGGGGTGTCCTGCCTGGGATGCTCAGGGTGGGCACCCACCACAGTGCTGCCCTACCTCACCACGGTGCCCCACGTAGATGAAGGTGCACATGGGGTGGAAGGCGCCTGTCCCGCAGGCCAGCAAGTGTGTCCGGTTGTAGGGATGCAGCACGCGGACATAGTTGGCACAGTCGGTCTGGGGGGACAGCAGGGGAGAGGAAGGGTCACAGGATATTGGTGCCTTGCCCACCCCCAGCTCCCTGCCTCTGCCTGGGGCCCTACAACAGTGGGTGAGCCCCAGCCCAGGCTCTCTGCCTCCAGCCCAGTGCCAGGGATCTGGGATGGCAGCTTGTACCCACTGACAGGGCTTCATGGACTTCATCTGGGTGTCCAGCCCATTGCAAAAGGACAGAGCTTTTTTCTGGTCCTCCTGCTGCCAATAGCATCCCAGGGGAATCACTTGGGATCCAGCTGGCACCTGGGCACCTCCTGTCCATGGGCACCGTGTGAATGTCCCCGTCCCATGCCGGCCAGGGGAGCAACATCACCTGCCCAGCAAGCTCCAAACCCTGCCCCAAACCCCTGGCGCCCAGGACGTGACCAGATGCAGGGACATCCTTCCCCGTCATGTTCCTGTTCACGCCAGGGATGAAACAAAAGGAGGAAACAGCAGAGACAGAGACCCACAGGCATCCTGGGCTGCCTCCAGAACAGCCCTGGTCCCTGCTGCCTGGAATTGTCCCCTTCTTTGGGGGACAGTAGCAATGACACCCCCAGGGCTGGAGACCTGCCACCTCTCTGATCTCATACATTCTCTCCTGGCAGTTCCCACTGCAAAAGGGCTCCCATCTTTCTCCACCATTAGCTTGGCAGCTCCCCCTGGCCAGCACCAGCTCTGCCTGCCTTCCATTGTCCCCTCTATGGCGAGACATGAGGCCCCTCATCTGCTGGGAACACCGCTGCCGAGCCGCCCCGGGGGTTCCCAGCCTCCCACTGTTTATTTTCCCTTCGCAAAGAGCCTCTAAAATAGCAAGCGAAAAAAAATACATGCTCAAGAAAAATAAAAAGTTGAGCCTGCCCTGGCTTGGATCTGTTGGTGAGAGCTGGTAAAATAAACACAGAGAGCAGAACAGGGACTCCTGGGAGCAATTTGTCTGGGTCAAGGAAGCCTTGGGGACTTTCTCCCTGCCACAGTCCTGTTTTGTATCGGAGCAAGGGGATGCAAACACGGGTAAGGTTTAGGGAACAAGGTCACCAAACCTGAGCCAGTTACAGATTTCCCACCACAGCCAGGATGGGCCAGGCAGTGTCGCTGGGGTCTGGAGCACAGCATGGGGGTTTTGGTCCCTCCAAGCTCAGGTCCCAGAGCCCAGCTATCCCTGCCCACTCATGCAGCCACGTTGGGACACACTGGCCACTGTTATGTGGCCATGCAGCTGAGCAGAACCACCGAGACAGGATTTCCAGAGCCTGGAACAAGCCTCTTGCATGGTCTCCCTGCCTCAGTTTCCTTCAGGCACCAGGATTAACTGGCCCCTGAGCCCCAGGGGCTGTCCCTGGCAGGTGACATGGCACAGTCCCAACTGCGGGGAGCTATCTGGCACAAGGGAACCCTCCCCCAGCTCAGGGCACAGCACAGATGGGGAGAAACTCACCCCTGGGTCCTTTCCCTTCTGAAAACACTCCTCCGTCTGCCCAGGGCGGGGTGGCCAGTAGATCTGGAACACAAAGGGTCTGTTGGAGCAGGGAGGGGGGACAGCAGGGACTCAGCTGTGCAAATCCACATCCCCAGGCTGCTGATGGCAAGGGGATGGAGAGAGGGACAGAGAGAGGGACCACAGCTCCCCAGAGTCCACCCAGCCCAGGACTCCCACCCTACACCCCCAGGCAGGACCCTTCCTCCTGGGGAGATGCACCCTGGAAGTCACAGCCCGCAGCTGGGCTGGATTTGGGTGCTCATGCTGGGCATGGCTGGAGCTGGCCTGGAAGGAGGTTGGCTTGTGGGTGGCCTGGGGAAGGGGTGCCCAGAGGACAGCAGGAGTGATGGAGTCCATGTCCCCCACAGCCTTTAGCAGCTCTCGGACCCAGGGCAGCTTGGGTACACAAGCCCTTGACCCCATCGCAGTGACCCAGCACACCAAGGGGCACTTCATTTCCTCCTCCTCTTTCTTCAGCTAGAAGTAGCCCAGAGCCGTGTTTGGAAAACAAAAAGTCAAAGTGGAGAGTGTGAAAGAGCAGGGGAGCCACGACCCAGCACCATCACTCTGGTCCATCACCTCTCCCACCAAGGAACCAGGAGAGGTCTGGGGGCTTTGCCAGCTGAACCCTGGCACAACTTGTTGCAATGATGGATCCCTTTCACTCCTTGTCTCTGCAGGCTTTCAGCTGAATATTTGGCCTGTGAGGGGAATGCCCAGATGGGAATGGGCAGCACTCATTCTCCCAACAGCAGTGTTTTAGAAGAGTGGGGTCCAAAACACTGCTCAGTACTCAAGAATCACTGGTGAGCTGCACCACCAGTCTTCTAGGCAGATAATCATGACTAAATGCCAGCTAATTGCCCTCAAGACACCACAGCCAGCCTGCCCTTGCCAGGCACTACAAGTTTTAGAATAATTTTGAGGCACTTGAGACGAGGCCATCCCCAAGGCAGGTCTTGTTTCAGGGTGACTTTGCCTGGCTCAGTTGGGCACTGACAGGTCCACAGGGGGCCAGGGAGGGGACAGAGACCCCAGGGTGTTCAGCAGGACCCAGCTTACCTCCTTGGTGTCTGCATTGGCCCCATCCAGGAGCAGGGAGTAAAGCACATCCTTCCCCCCGATGAAGAGCCGGTCACGATACTCATCCAGGTAGAGGGAGCGGAAACCCAGGAAGCCATGGTGACCAAAGAAGAGGATGGAGCGGTTGGAGTCTAAAAGCTCTGCCAGGGAGAGATGAAAGCATCAGCAGGAGCCATCCCAGCCCCAAGAGTTCCTCTGAGCTGCTGCTTCTGAGTATCCTGGAGTTGTCCTGGAGTCAGCAGAGCTGCTCACAGCCACTCCAGACTGCAGCATCTGTCTCCATCCCATCCTGGAGGCACGGACATCCCATCCTCAACCTGGCTGGAGTGAGTGCTGTTCTCCCTGCCAGCCAAGGGCAAAGCTGCAGAGCCAACAAGCAGCAGGGTCCCAGACAAGGTTGCCACCCCCAGCAAGGTTTGGCTGAGCCACCCCAGGCTCCTAGCATGGCCATGCCACAGCGAGCTGGGCTGTGCCATCGGCCCCAGGCTGGGCTCACGCGGAGCTGGGATGGTGGCGAGACCGGATATGGGGTGGGCAGAAAGCAGGTCCTGTCCCTGCTGGGTGGCAGCCAAGGACGCAGTAGCAGGCACCCAGCCAGTGCCATGGGGAAACTGCCACACAAAGCCCCCTGCTGCCATTGCCACCAGAACTCACTGACAGGGAGGCTTCCTCCATGGCATAGGCCAGGCACTTGGGGAGAGGGACCATCCCTGGGATGGACATCACATCCCAAAGCAACAGGGTCTGGCAGTCAAAGCCCCCAGAAGAGGTCCAAGCCTGAATCTTGTGGGATGCCAAGGGGACCCTCACAGTGACGATGGCACTGGGGCAGTGGCTCAACTGGTTTCCAGTGGGAAATGAGTTTGAGGGTCAGCAGGCCGGCACGGTGGCGCCCACACAGCTGCCACAGCTGCCAGAGGGAGAGGGACAGAGTGAACTGCTCAGCTTCATGGGCCTCTGAAAACCCATCCTGACCCCAGGCCAGGCCACTGTGACTGCCAGACAGAGGAGGACAAAGCACCATTGATGAGCACAGCTCTGTCCCCAAACACCCTCCAGGCTGGAAGACTGCCAGCCACTGCTGCTGACCCCAGGGAAACACCCAGCCCGAGCATCCCCCACACATGTCCCCATGAGAGGGGAGGTGGTGCTGGGACAAGCACAGTTGCCACAGGTCAGGATGCTGGGGTACCAAGTCCTGCCCTTGCTGGGGAGACATTTGTCACTTCAGCGAGGAGGTGGCCAGTGATGCAATGCCCCGTCCTGGTGGGAAATGCCTCTTCTAGGGCCTGCAAGGGAGACAGGGCCCATCACCAGCCGGGGACAACAGACACCTTCACCCCATCACACACCCCATCGCTGCTCAAGGGCAGTCGAGTGCCCTAACTGGTGATGCCAGTGGCACAGAGGGATACAGCCCCAGCGGCTCCATCCTCATTGGGAAGACCCCTGTCCCTGCAAGCAGAGCTGGCTTCAGGCACTGCTGGCCTCTCCACCCAGTCTGGTGCCTCCTCCCTGTCCTCCCAGCATCTCAGGTTCACCCGTATTGCCAGGTCCAGCCCAGGAAAACGCTGTCGTCTCCTTCTATTCTTGCCCAGCAATAATATTTTTCCCAGCTCAGAATAACATTGCCAAAGTCAGCGGGCTCCTCTTATTGTTTCAGGCAAGGCTTCCCCTTCTCCCCTAGACCTGGCGAATTCCTCCTGCGCCTCAGGTTACACCGGCTCAGGGCACCTTCCTCCTCAACTCCACAGGGAGCAGCCCCTTGCCATGCCCCGTCCATCCCAGGGACCCCTTTACCCCCGGGTGGGGTTCCCAGGGGAGCCATCCTGCAAGCGGGGATCCCTCGGGAGGGACGGGGAGCACAGGGCTGTGCTGCAATGCTTCTGGTCCACACTGCAGCAAAATGCTCTTTCCCCTCTGACATGGCTTGGAAGTGGAAACAAAAGGAAAAAGTGGCTTAAGTATGAGGGAGAGCTGAGTACATGGCCACCCCTGCACCCACAGTACAATGCCTGTCCCTGTCACCCCCCAAAGTCACCTCACAGCCAGAGCCACCAGCCACGCAGTGCCCAGGTCGAGGAGCTCTGCACAAACAGCTTCAGCTCACCACAGTTTTAATTTCACAGGCTCTAATGGCTTTAATTGAAATTTTCTTTTTTTTTCTTCCCTCAGGGAGAAGGCGGTGGCAGAATTTGTTTCATGGGAAATTTCAGTTTCTGTTTCCAATTTGGAAGGCGAACAGAATAACCAGCTTAAGAAGGGGAAAAAAAAAAAAAAAAAAAGCAAGCTTCCAAAGGTGGCTCGCTCCCTGTGGGAGGCTGAGGAGCTTCCACCCCGCCCCAGGCAGCAGCTCGCACCTGGGAAACGGCTCCGCACGGCTGGACTTTGTGCTAGAGCGGATCAGACACCAAGCCAGACCCTGAGCCCCACGATTCACCCCTGCCGAGACCCCAAACCTCCTTGCTCCGCTGCCAAGCCCAGCCTGAGGAAACTGGATCGCATCACAGGGCAGAGCCGTGAGCCATCCTGGGCTCCCAGGGTAAGGGGGGGGCACTTTCCAGTTTTCCCGTTCAACAGGGAGGCAGTCCTGGGGTCACCTGCTGTACCCCAGGACAGAGCAAGGAATGCAGCCAGCCGTGGGAACCACCAGCCCAGCAGCACAGGAGCAGACTTTCCCCTGGCACTGCAGCTCCCGGGGTTCTGGAAATGCTGGGCTGCCCAGGCCTTTCCCCTCTCAGGGAAGGGGGAAATAAATTGCATTATGCAATTTATTTTATGTTAATTTTTTTAGAGCAGGTTCATTGCTTTGAGGCCAGGAGGAGTTTGGGGCGCCCCAGGCTCTGTCAAGTTCGGCTGGAGCAGCCCCTGGATTAGGCTGGCAGAGCGGGGGATGCGGCGAGCCAGAGCAGGATCACAAGGAGAGTTTTAATTAAAACCAAGCACTGCCCCCGCAGCCCCCCGAGGGGCCCCGGCACCTCAGCACCCGCACTCCAGCGCCACGGGGCTCGGAGGGTGCAGCCCAGGGACCCCCCCACCCAGCCGAGGGCAGGATGCTGAGCACCCACCCCGCCAGGGGACCACCCACACACCGCAGCACTCACCCAACACACAAGCCAAAGCCAGCCGGGGCCAAAACATCGCCGTGCCTCAGTTTCCCCGCACTCCACGTGGGAGACGATCCCCGGTGGGAAGCGGCGGGGCTGGCGCGGAGCCCGGCGGCGCATCCCCTCTCCCGTCACCCGGCTGCCCCTTCCTCCTCCTCCTCCTCGGGGTTCCCCGCGTCCCGCGTGGGGACCGGAGGGTGCCGGGCAGCACCCACCGACACCCCAGCCCAACCCGAGCCCCCAGCACAATCTGCCCACCAACCGCACCAAAAAACCCGCACTCGGGGCTCAGCGCCCGCAGCTGAGGCTCCCCCGGCCCCCGGAGCGGGGACCCTGAGGACACCGCTCCGTGGACAGCCCCCCCATCCCGCAGCAGGTGCCCCCGGCCCGGCTCACCGCGGTAGGACAGGCGGAGCCGGGGCAGGCTGTGCCCCGCCGCCCAGAGCCAGCACAGCGACAGCGACANGCAGCAGGTGCCCCCGGCCCGGCTCACCGCGGTAGGACAGGCGGAGCCGGGGCAGGCTGTGCCCCGCCGCCCAGAGCCAGCACAGCGACAGCGACACCGCCACCGCCGCCCGCATCCCGCAACCGCGCCCGTGGCCGCCGGTGGCACCGAGCTTTTATGGGGCCGACATCCGACCGCCCCCGGCCCGCCCCGACCCGCCCCGGCCCGGCCCCGCCATACCCCATCCCTGGGCGGCGGGGACGGCCTCATCTGCCGGGGGTACCCCAGGAACTCCGCACTTCCCCGAAGTGTCCCCTGCCAGCAACGCTTTAGACTTTACTGCAGTTCCCTTCCCAAGAAGTGACCCTGCCAGGACCCCACCCCTGAGCATGGGGAGCAAGGGAGGGAAGCTCTGGTACCCCAGCCTCGCACTCGTGGAGCAGGAGAGGGCATACAGACCTGCCTCCCGAGAAGGATGCTCAGCGCGGTGTGATCTCCAAGCACCAGCAAGCACACAGCTCTCAGGTCCCATCTCAAGCCAGGCAAGGTGGAGACAGCAGGCCAGTTGAGGGAGGGGACTGAGTAGGGTTGAGGGTGGCATCGCGTGCCACACATAGCCCTGGCACACCCACAGGGCAGGGGATGCACCGTTGTCTGCCTGCAAAGGTGCCAATACCCTGGGCAGGGATCCTGGCCGGCAGGGGCCCCACGGTATCCACACTACTCCCATGCCATCCTTCCCCGGGGCTGTGGTCGTATGAGACATCAGAGAATCCACACCGGCTTCACCTGGTAGCCTCAGCACACACACAGGCAGGTGTGTCCCCCACCCAAAAGCCTTGGATTTCCCCCTGCATGGGATGGAGGAGCTGGTGGCTTCTCCCTCAGTGCTCCGTCACCACCAGCCTCATGCCTTCTCCCAGACCAGCACAGGGCAGCCTCATTATCCCCAGCCCCACAAGGGTTCCAGCAGCTTTCTTAATTAAAACAGAGGTCAGGAAGCGGGAGGGCCCTGGCTCACCCCCAACCTTTTACAATGGAGCAGCTCTGCAACTCCTCCAAGCAGTGTAAACCCACCCCAATTCGCTCTGTGGGTCCTTGGTTTCCCCAAGGAACAGCATTGCTGGGACAGATCCAGCACCCCGGGGTGCTGGGGAGACACACAGGGTTGGGAATGAACAAGTAGGAGATGCGGCCCATGGCAATTCTGGCAGATAAGTGGAGGTGCCTGCCCAGACCCGCACACTGCCTGCCCCGACCGCAGGGTCTGCGGGAGCGGCACCACGGCAGGAGCTCTGGGGGGAGGGAGGGAAGGGGCAGGATGAAGCTCAGCACCAGCCCCCCAAGGCGGATCGGGAACAGAGGCTGCTCAGCCTGCCTGGGCAGGATCTTGCCCGCACTGCTGTCCCCAGGCAATGAGCCCAGGGGAGGAGAAGCACCCCAGCAAACTGCACTGTGCGAGGAAATCCATGGTGCCTGGGTGAGACGCTGTGGGCAGCACCATCATGGACAGACAGACAGACCACTCTGCTCCAGGCTGTGCTTACCAAGGAGATTTATTGACTTGCACAGGGAGGGTGGGCGGCACTGGCCCCAGCTCCCCCAGCAACCAGGCAGGGAGGCAGAACAAGGCATGGGCAGGCAGGGTGGGCAACTGGCCAGACCCTCACCACCCAGCCAGTGCAGCCAGAGATGGCACAGGGAGAGGCACTGACAACACCAGGAAAGGCTGGAGGCACCTGGGCATAAGGCTCTGCTGGCACCTGGCCAAGGAGGACACAAACCCCAGGTCATCACCATCAGGCCAGCCCTGAGCACTGCCAACGTGGCATGATGCCATCTGCATCCCCAGCATGCTGGCAGGCATTTCCTGTGCCCAGCCCCTGCCCCTCTTTTTAAAACCTTGTGTCTCTCTGCTTGGCACCCCCCGTCCTGCCCCTCGCCAGGCACTCAGCCCTCGGCGGGCAGTGGGGGCACTGAGGCCAGGGAGCTCAGGAGGCGGGCGTAGATCTCGATGCCCCGCAGGAAGACTTGCTCATTCAGGAACTCGTTGTGGTCGTGGAGCAGCACTGGGGTGCGGTTCATGGGCGAGAAGCCAATAGCAGGGTGTCCCGCCTGGAGATGGGGAGGCAAGGGGTGAGGTCAGAGCTGGCATGGGCACCACATGCCCCCCTCCACCTGGACACAGCTTCTGCTTGGGGCTGGAGGTGTCTCCCCAGCCCCGTGCAGGGCTGGCATCGCACTCACAGCTCGGATGTAGCGGCTGTCGGTGGCAGCCGGGAAGATCTCGAGCTTGAGCTGCAGTTTCCTGTCAAGTGAGACCCTGCTGTCAGCATGGGCACAGGGCCAGCCGCGTCCCCTGTCCCCCTCACACCCCGTGGGCAAAAAGACTGTGCCAGGGAGTCCCTCAGCCCTGCAGAACACCCAATCCCATCCCTTTAGGGGGCAACAGGGAGATGCTTTGACACAGCACAGGGCTCCCCATCCCAGCCCCTGACATGACCCCAGAGACCCCCAGGGACCACCTGGCTTCCAGGGTCTTGCCCTTCCTGGGGACACTACTCACATGTCCCTACAGACCCCGCTGAAGGCCTTCCACCATGGGTCTGACTCCTCGGTGGAGGTGATGTGTTGGTCCATGCATTTCTGACAGAGGGAGAGGGCAGATGAAGGGGCAAGGGGGTGGGCACTTGGCAGGGGAGGGACAGGCACGATGTGCGCAGGTGGCTGAGATCCCTCACCTGGTGAAACTCATAGGTGACACCATCCCCGGCACCACGGCACCATGTGGCCACCTGCTCCTCGAAGGCCTGGGACAGAGACCAGAGAAGGGGTGTGAGCAGGGTACCTCATCCCACCCCCCTCCTGTGTGGGGCTGGCATGGTGCCTACCTTCAGGTCCACGGTGGGTGGGATGCGGATGTCGAAGCTGGCGGCCATCTCGGAGGGCACCACATTGAAGGAGACGCCCCCCTCCAGCATGGTCATGTTGAGAGATGTGACATCCCCTAGGGTCAGGCTTGAGTCGGACTTGAGCCTCGGGGGATGCAAGGGAGAGTCACTATCTGCCACTTGGGGAGAAGAAGTGCTTCCACACGCCACCATCACCCAAAAGGGGGAAACTGAGGCACAGGGCAGCAGAGCCAGATCACAGCCTCGCTTGGGATCCCAAGAACCCCCTTCATGGACTGGACTAAGCCACTGCCATCCCTCTGCCCATCTCCTACCTCTGCTTCTCACTCTCCCTGAAGGCCAGGAAGGAGTTGATGACTTTGTGCTGGGGAGGGAAGGGCAGTGGGTGAGGACCAGCGCTATGGGCAGGCACCTGGCAGCCCAGGACAGGCACAGGGGGTGCACAGGGGGTGCACAGGGCGTATCCCCTCTCTTACCATCTTCTCAGCTGCCGTGTTGCTGATGAAGCGGGACCCATGCCCAGGGCTACCCATGCACTTCACCTTTATCCCTGGAGCAGTAGGTGTAGAGGGAAGGGTTGAGCAGGAAGCCTGGGATAGCACCAGTGCCCCAGCACCCAGGAGAGCCAGGGACAGGGCAGTGGACACACAGATACTCACACCATGGGCTCCTCTCACCATAGAAGACACTGAAGGTGTCAGACGGGCTGGCCAGGCCTGTGGTGGGCACAGACAGGGGGTCAGTGGAGCATGGGGGTGCCATGATGTGCCCCCTCTGCTCTGCCCTGGCAGCATTTCCCCTCCAGACTGGCACTGTGTGGGTCACTGCCCAGGGGAAGGATCCCCCAAGGGGGTCCCTGGAAGCACACGGGATGCTGGTGCCTGGGGGGTGATGCCAACAGGCAGGGAGAGGAGCATGTGCCAAGAGGAGACACATCCCTGTGCCAGCCCTACCACCACTCACCCTCATCCATGGCAAAGCCCACGTTGAGTGCTTTGAACTCAGGGCGCTGCACGAACATCTCCATGCCCTTGTGTCCGCCCACCTCCTCATCTGCAGAGGAGAGCCTGGCATGGAGAAAGGAACTGGGGCATCCCCCAACCCACCACCCCCTGGTCCTCCTTCCATGCCAGCCTGGGTGCCATCAGCACACCCAATGTCCTCAGTCATGGAAACCTCTCCAGTCTTGAGCTAGGGGAGGTCAAAATCCGGAGAGCCTGGCTGGGCGGTGCCTGGCAGCCACAGGAGGTTCCAGAGCACCACCCAGCTGTCAGCCCCGTCTGTGTCTCCGAGAGGGGACAGCCTGGGGACTCACCAGGCACAAACGTGAGGTGGATGGTACGGGCAAAAGACTTCCCCTCTGTCTTCAGCCTCCGGATGGCCTCAAGGTACCTGCAAGGAAAAGCAGTGTCCGGTCATTGTGGAGGAGAGGGGTTTGTGTACTTTGAGCTACCCCAGGGCAGGTCAAGCAGTGGCATCTCTGGCTCCAGGGACCCTGGGGATGGTGGCATCCTGTCCTGCATCCCTCAGAGACACCACCAGCTCCATGCCCACCCAGCGAGTGCAGAGCCCTCCACTCACTGGATGGAGACGCACTTCATATCCTGGGCACCCCGGGCATAGATGTTGCCTTGTGAGTCTTTAACTGCCTCAAAGGGTGGGTAGGTCCAGTGCTCCTGCAGGGAAGAGCATCCACAATGGCAGAGGGGCACAGGGGGCACCAGTTCCCATGCACCCTGTCCTCCCCTCCATGCCCGTCCCACTCCTTGCCCTGTCCCAGCACCTCAAAGACGGGCACAACGTCGGTGTGGGAGTTGAGGAGGATGGAGCGCAGGCGGGGGTTCGTGCCCTGCCAGGTCAGGATCAGCACCACACGGCCCTGGCACACCTGTGGGATGAAGGCAGGATGTCACCAGCGTCCAGGATGGGGACAGAAAGGCTTGGACCAGCAGGCCGGAGCCCAAAAGCATCAACTTGGGAAAAGTTTCTGGATGCCACCCAGCCAGTCATCCCTTTCTCCACTGGGAGAGAGCAGGGAGCAGGAGCAGGCCTGCCTGAACTCCACAGCCAGAGAGAGCCGGGCTGCAGGTGCCAAACCTGGCTGCAATTCAGAGGAGGGAAGACAAACCCAGCATCTTCCCCTGGTGTCCGGGAATCTCCCAGGACAGCCGGTGCCCAGCAGGAAGGATGGCCCCAGCCAACGTGACCCTGCCAGGTCCCCAGCTAATCATAGCACAGGCAGCTGCAAAGGTCAGCAGGGAGCAGCCGGAATACTGGCTTAAGGAAGGGCTCAGGTCAGCAGAGGATTACAGGCAGAGGGGATTCGCTCCTTTCCAGCTCTGGGTGCAGGCAGAGGAACATCCTGGTCACTAAGGACCCAAGTACAGGCAGATAGATGGATGGATGGATGGATGGATGGATGGATGGATGGATGGATGGATGGATGGACAGACTGGAGGCTGGTCCTTGGCTTGCTCACCTCTACTTTTTGACAGGCCAAGCCCAGGTCGGTGCCAACACGCTCCAGAAACCGGACGGCCGCATCTGAGGAAGAGCGGAGGTGCCCAGAGTTACATTTGGGTCTCCCTTCCCTCTCACTGCAACCCCCCAGGGACCCCAAGGCTCTTTGGGGTTCCCAGACTAAGGAAAGAGGTGACAAGAGAGGGCAGGTGCTGCAGGTCCTGGACACAAGAGGTGGCCAGGAGCAGGGACAGGAGCAGCTCATCACTGTCCCTTGGGGCGAGGATTTGGGAAACACTAAAAAATAAAAATTTAAGGGGGTGAGCTCAGGGGGATTGTTCCTCCAGTGCAGTTTTGGGAGCTTCTCACCAACAAAACATACTTTAGTGGGAAGACATAAATGTTAGTAGAAGGAGATCTACACAGAAGGAGATCACCCATCCCAGAGCCAGAGCAGCATGGAAAGGGGAGCAAGGAGCACAGGGCTGGAGGAAGCAAACAGCAGTTCTGAGTGCAGTTGAGACGTCCCTGCCCCAGCCAAAGGCACCAGCAGAGATAAGGCACAAAAGAGTTTCGCTTGTTAACACCACGATCAAAACAGCCCCAGCACAGGACTTGGGCACCTGGGTCCAAAGAGCGGAGCTGCAAAGCCGCATTGCTGGATCCCCACATGGCTCCCCATCCTGTCCCCACATCCTCACCATAGTCAGGTTTGGGGTGGACGGTGTCAATCCTCAGGTACTCTCGGAAAAGTGTAACCGAGGGGTTCTCCGAGGCCCCGGTGCTCTTCCCGGGCTTCCCAGGTGCCATGTCTGGGACACGGGGAAAGAGCGGCAAGATGGTTAATCACCCACCGGCCCCTCCAAAGTCCGCCGGCGCGCTTGGTCGTCACAGAAACCAAAGGGAGATGGGGCAAAGGTCTCCCCCATGTGACTCCTGGGACACGGCCACCACGGGAGAAATCCCCCCCACTTGGGTACAGGGCAGGATGGGGTGTGCCCCCCACACTGTCCTGGCATTCTTCCCCCAAAGCACATGTTCCTGTGCCAAACATGGTGCCAGGACAGGCTGTGATGCCCAGGCAAGGAGTGAGATCCAGGGAAGGACCAGCTGGGAAGAAAGGGGGGCAACTAGGTGGGGGAATATGAAGAAGGGTAAAGGGGAAGAAGGGTATGTCAGGTAGGTGACATGGTAGTTGGGATTAGCCAGGGCATAGAGGTTTGGGGGGATGCTGGGGAGTGCAGACAGGAAAGGCAGGATGCTGGTGTAAGGGGGTGCAGGTAGGGAAGGGGGGATACTGCCTGGCTAGGGGGTGCAGGAGAGCTGCAAGGAAAGGCTCTGGTGGTGCAGGGAAATGGGGGTGGTGAAGGGGGGTTGAGTGTTCATAGAGGACAGTGGGACTGGGGGGCCACATTAGGGTGACAGGCTACTGTGGGAGCTGTTTGAGGGGTGCTGGGTGGGTGGAGGAGCAGGAAGATGTGGGGTACTTCAGGGCATATGGGGGTACAGCAGGCAGGGTGAAGGGGAACACTGTGGGGGATATGGGAGCAGGGGGTGCAGAGAGGCTAGGAGGGGTGCAAGGGGACCGTGTTTAAGGGTGCAGGGGTACTGTGGCTGGGGTGCAAAGGGGCACAGGTGGGGTACAGCAGTACCATGGCTGGGGTGAGGAAGGGGGCACAGTGGGGTGCAGAGGTATGCAGCTGGGGGCAGGGACATGGTTAGAGCTCTGGGGAGCGCAGGGTCCCGCAGGCAGGGCCGCAGGGGTACAGTGGCTAGGGGTGTACGGGGTGAAGCAAAGGGCAGGCAGCAGACCTTGGCCGGGAGTGCAGGGGGCTGCAGGGTACCGTGCTCAGGGCCGCAGCAGTTGCATTATCGGGGTGCAGGGGCAGCATGGGCAGAAGGGGGGAT
>VZTX01011638.1:0-16222 GCA_013400915.1 Pardalotus punctatus
GTCTTCAAACCAAGACATATATGATTCCTGATCCCTCATTAAAAACAGAGAGTACCTTGGATGTATTTATTTAAACTATAAAATGGGCTTTGTTTTCCTTGAAATTATGGGGGTTTTGTTTCATTTAATTCTATTTTATTTATTAATAAAATAGCTGAAGGTATTTTTTCCCACAGGAACCTGAAGATGAATCTATTAATGAGAACCAAGGCATTTCAAAATTAGTCAAATATCCCCTGCTGTCCTCAACGAACTTTCATTTGCCTGATTTATATTCTTTTTGTTGTACTTTCTTTGGGTTTTTGTTTCTTCATTAGTTTGCTTGCTTTTTAAAAACAAAAACAAAACAAAAAGAAAAAATGAAAAGTTAATAAAGGATGATGTTAAATGAAAGACACAATGGATTTCAAAGAGAACAGTAGAAGAAATAATCATCCTAGAATCCATAATGACGAGGTTATGTTTCATAGTATAAAAATACTTTATTTACCTTAAGAAAACTACATTTCCACTTTGAACGGCACAGAGAGGTTTTAAGTTTGGGGTTTTTTTTCTGAAATCAGGCCAAGTTTTTAAGTTATCTAAGACACAGTGTCATTGTTCTAAAACTTTGCAGGAGGGACAAGAGCCAAAAGCAATGCAAGGATCCAACATACATAAAACTGACTTGCTGCAGACACACCCATGGATTACAGTATATCGGGGGTTGTGAAACCATACACTCAGAAAAATTAGACCTTGTTCTCAATGAAGACCTCAGGTTCTACCTCTGTTCCAATCCTGTTATGAGTATTAAAATTCCATACAAAAGTAGTCTAAAAATGAAATCTCAGTTGCTGGCAAGCAGTGCTTTCTCTTGATTCGGTCCATGTCTGCTTTTGTTGGGTTTTAATTCTGCTGCTGGGATCTGACATTTCCTGAGGACTGGCTTCCCATCTCAAAATGATGGCTCATGATACTTGTGCTGTTTTAATGCAATGGTTACTAAGATCTCATGGCTACCAGAAACATCCAGACTGAAAGTTAGTGATTTTTTAAAGTTTTGATGTTGGTGACAACATCCATATATTTATGTGAAATCCTGATAAAACAGAGACTGATAGAAGATACAGTGTACCCATACATTTTCTATTTAAACAGCATATGTACATATCATTTTAAATAGGGTCATAACTCAGATTTACTGATACTAATCTGAACAAAGTTTAGTACTATTCTCTGCAGATCAAGAATTTGGAGACTTAGGCTGTAAAAATGTAAGAAAAAGCCTCAACATACTTGCAATTCCTTCATGGTAAGGGCTTAAAATTTCAGTCTCTGGGAGGTCGATTCTATTCTCATCTATTTAGATTTTACACCAGTGTACTTCCATTGACTTTATCAAAGGTCCTGATTTATACTGGTGGATCTCATGATAGGTGTCATTATCCATTCCACAGAATATTTGTTAAGTATCTTTTATAGTCTTCCGCAGATCCTGCTCCCCACCCCATGCGCCCAGGGTGTGTCACACTTTAGAGTACACTCTTGTCAGGTCAGCTGCTATCATCTGGTTAAAACCAGCCTTGGCAATTTGCTATTTCTGATATCCTGGAGATGTCATCCAATACCTGGAATTTAAGCTAAACTTATTTGGACAATCAGCTTCTGTTAAAATTGATTGTTTGATTAAGCATGACAGAAAACATTAGGCCAAAAAAACCCTAAACAATTTAAGACCTTAAGGTGACTTTGCAAAATTGATAAGGGATTTAAATGTAGTTATATTTTAAATAAATAAATCAGAGAAATTTATCTTGCTGTATTTTGAAAATGGTCATTGTATTGTTATGTCATTGTTATTTATCACATATTATCATGAAAAGATAAACCTTTGATGCGATGAATGTCCATAAACTCAGAAATATAGTTCTATACAGGTTGGATTTCCAATTTAAATTCTGTTAGATTCTTGTATTCATCTCCCTGAAGAAAACAACACACCTTCTTTTTCCAGGGTAGAATAAATAAATAAATAAAAATCAGAGATTAATCTATTAAAGATACTCTAATTGCAATTTTTAAAGATGTCTTCAGTGGAATGGTATTGTGCACATGTAATTAATATATATGGTTTTCTAGTGAATCCTTTACAAGGAGCATTCTGAAAGTGTAGTAACGCAGTGTTCTCACTAGAATTCTAAGCAAAAGCATAGCATTAAACAGACAATGAGATTTATTTTTCCTGTTTACTCCTCATTGTGTTAAACACAGCTATCAAAATGATTGGCTGGCACTTTTTTGTCATGTATTTGATACTGATGGTGACTATTATGATAGCTATAATGACAATAATAGCAATCATAGTAATAAGATTTTTTTCCTGCTACTTTTATTGAAATATCTCAGTTAAATTAAGATTTTGCATGTCCCATGAAGGGAAAGTACAAGTGACTTTCTTTCCTTTTACAAATCTGTAAAGCAAGACAAAAGAAAGTTATACTGATTTATATTTGCATTTTTCCTTTTTATTTTTAATTTTGTTCTTTGTTGCAGGGATGATTTTTAGTCAAAATAAAAGTGTAAATTATCATACAAAATGAAGCATTTCAGTCATATGGTAGTTTCTCATTAGGTTGGTCAAGTGTGTATGCACAAGATAAAGGTTATTTCACAGTCTTTACTGCCTTCATTTGAGTTTCTATCTCTTAGTTGACAAGACATATCAATCTCACTTTTCTTATACTCTTTGAGTTTTTTCTCCTTAGCTCTGTTACGGTAGCATGCTTGTACACACCGTGAGCTTATTTTGAATTTAACACAGAGAGATTTTTCTCCTTTTCATTGAACCACAGAATGGCTTGAATGGGAGGGACCTTAAAGATCATCTGCTTCCATCCCCTCTGCTGTGGGCAGGGGCACCTTCCACTAAACCAGGTTATTTTAAGTCTCTAGTCCTGAATTCAAAGATAATTCTTAGGGGCAGAAGAAATATGAATTCTTATAGGCAGAACAAAAAAGGAGTTGGAAATGTGATATTATATTATCTTCTGCCATTAAAAAAACCCCAAAACTGTCCTCAGCTATGTACATCACACTAATATAACATATATANAGTGGGGTAAAGTTCATCTCAGTCCCTATATGAGTACTTAAGAAAAGCAACTTATTTCACAGAAGGGAATGTATTTCAGTGACAGACTTCTCTTTTGTAGCTGGTATTTCCATCTGCCCTAGGTGTCACCATTCTAAAATTTCTGATACTAGGAACACAACATTGTGGACAGTCAGTCCAGTGTCCACAGATATCTGTCTCAGCATGGACATTCAACTTCTGGATCCACTGGATGACTTCTGGATATTACAGAGAATCACCATGCCATCTGATACCCACCACTCTTGCCCTAAAGGTGCTTGTAACAGGTAGGTTCTGACGTTGCAAGTATGATAAATTTCCTCTGAGAAAGACACCATTGCAACCAGTGAGATTCACTGCTTTATAATTCTGAATATTGCATGATGGGGCCTTATTTCTGACTGAGTCAAAAGAAAGCCTGGTAGACTTGAATACCGCAGGAAAACTCCACCTAAGCCTTCATGTGTTCAGGACAGGTGCAAGGCTAGAAGTTAAATTATTCCTGAAAGACATTCCCCTGAGTAGTATTCTGATGACATCCTTTCACCTTGTCCCCATCAGAGGTTTTTTGACACAATCTGCTCCTCCTGCGAATGCAGAATTGAAGTGGTTGAACATGTTTGAATCCCTGACGCTAAGCTGTTACGTTGCAGCCTAGTTCCAGATGTCTCCTTCCTGGGCACCTTTTCCACCCTTTCCAGCTGCAATACTGATTACCTTGGGGACAAAAATGCTTTTCCCTCAGTTTAAATCAGAATCTGTCCATTAGGGAGCAGAAATTTGATACCTTGGCAACAACACAGTTGTCCCATTAGATCTGTTCCTATCATCTGTTTTTTCTGTATTGAAAATGGTCCAGACGATGTAGCCTAAGGATATCAGGAAAGAAAACAACACCCAAAAGGTACAAAATACAATTAAAAATGAAGGGAAATAGTCTCCCAAACTAAAAGGGGAACAAAGGCAACTTATATTCAACTGCTCTTCAACTAGCAGCTCTCAAATAGCTATTAGTTAGTATTCTATTTCCAGGGTCTGGCAAGCACCCCATCCCATTATGAGAGAATATAATCTTCTTTTTGCTACATTGTTTGTTTTTAATAAATCACATGCAGAGCTTTTATAACATAAGCCTCCAAAATAAAACTCGTGTACACACATCTCATATAAATAAGTAAAATAATAAACACACATGCATACACACACAAGCAGAAGCCAAATAATTACTGAGTTGCCAGAGTCCCAAATGCTGGATTGTAAATTATAGATTGGTTTGAGAATTTTGCCCTGTTTGACTCAGTTATGATAAATATGCTTCAAAATGTAAACTGTGTGATGCTGATATAGTGTGGATATATTTACAAGGTGTCTGGGTTCCTCTGATATATTGTTATGGCTACTACAGAAAGGTCAGCATTTTACCTACTTCTGGAGCAAAGACAAACTCTTTTAGTTCTGTACAATACCATGGATTTTTGTTTGGAAAATTATTCTGTTTCATGATGTTAGAAGTGGGAAAAATAATTTCATACTTTGATATAATAAGCACTGTCATGTAATTCTCTAAATAAGAACATTTAAAAACTCTAGACATGCACAGTAAAACACATAGAATTATTCAAAATTAAGATACTTATTACAATAGAAATGTAGCTTTATTTTTTGCTAGCTGGTTTTATTTTTGTGGGTATTTTCAGCATGTTTCTCCAACCTCTTCCTGTAATGATAACAAGTAAAAACTTTTGCAAACAAAGAGACAATGTTTTACTGTAAGAAAGCCACATGGTTTAAGGAATTTAAGAATCTAAGTTCAGATTGAAGAAATTAAATTAATTTTGTGAGATATAACATATTCATAGCACTAAGTAGAGTTGTCTAATGCAAAAGTATAGGAAAGTAAACTTGAACTCAAAGCAAAAGTACTTCAGTTCATGCCTACATTTCAATTTATTGCCACCCCAGGTTGCAACTAGATGACGACTCCATGAAGGGCAGCTGATCCAAGGTAAATATGGTGGCAGTGGACCAAGAAGCTCCAGTATTGTGTGTTACTCCACATAAATGAGAATGGTGTATTAAAAATAAATATTTCTTTTTCGTAGTAAGAACTAAAAACATTAAAAGTCATCCCAGAAAGAGAATGACATACAGGCTAATTTGCTTTGGTGTTAGTTTTTGATAAAACATTTACAGAACACTCTTTTGCATTCATAATGTCAGGATTTTTATGGAGCATCCTTGTCCCTATATACTATAGGATGATGGGTAAGAATTTTCTCTCAAGTTTCTTGATGACATAAAATTAGAAAGAAGGTTAGCACTGGGATTCACATTGTTCTGCACAGGTTGCAGAAAGGCTCCTTGATAAGCCTCATGATGTTCTAAAAGGGCAAATATGAAATTTTGTATCTGGAATGGAATAATGCCATACAACAGTACAGACTATGAACCACATGGCACAAAAAAAACCAAACCACTTTCCCCTGTACTTTCTAAATATAAGTATTGCCCCCCCCCCCAACCCCCCATGTAATTCTATAGTCTAAAGGGTAAGAAAATGGGTGGAACTGGGGTTTTTGTGTCTGTTCCATCAGTGATTTTTTCATGGGCTTCAAAAAACAAGAAAAGAACAAATAATTGAGAACAAATGCCAAAATAGACATTATCCCCTTATGCTTCCACATAGGTTTTTGTCATTTGAACATCACTCAAATCACAGTTTTTGAGCCCAGGCCACAGATTCTAATGCCTTTTAAGATAATTTTTCAGTGTTCCATGTACAGTAACTCAAAATTTGAAACACAACAGATGCAATCAAAAATACTCTGTAGTTCCAAGCAAAGGGAAATGGGAAAGGGAAGTGAAAAGAAAAAAGGAAGGGGAAGGAGGAGGGGAAAGAGAGAGGGGAGATAATAAGGAAACTAAAGAGAGAGAGGAGGGGAGGATATAAGGAAGGGATGAGAAAGGAATAAAAACCTGAGCATAATTGATAGTCTAAAAGAATTACCTTTCTCCTGTGATATTTCATACGGAAGGATTTGAAATCTTAAGTTGCATAAATTCTTTGTCTCTGTAAGGTGTGGTAGGCATTTGCTATATATTACAGGTGCATTAGACAAGTAGATAAGATTGTAAAAAGCATGGAACATTCATTGGGCACAGAACAGCTTCAGGCACACCAATCTACAGGTGCTAGCGTACTACAATTACAACAACTAGGCTGAATTACAGCTACCCAGCAGAGATGTAATAAAGGTATGAATTATTGACTTGGCATCATCCTGAGACAGCTTTGGTCAGAGCCTTGCTATGTTTTGGAGATGATAGAATGAGATTTGTGTGATGTAAAATTATAATCAAAGACAGCTCATGATGAAAGATGACCGCCAGGGTTATGAACCTTGGTGGGAGGCTGCAAACTCTGATAAAAAAGGCACTGCAAGGAAGAAACTATTGATCATTTGGTTTCATGGAGACAACTCAAAACACCAGGGCCCATTCAGAATCCAACTTCAGGATTTATTCATTTGTCCAAGCAGCACATATAGCTCAGGGAGTTAATTGTATCAAAGTGGGAAAGGATGAGAACACATATCCCAAACAATGCTTTGAATCCCAGGGTAGTGCAGTCTGCCACTGGAGACAAAAGAAGATGGGAGGAAAGCAGCTGTGATGCTTGGTCCAAGGTGCGGTGAACACAGGGATGGAGATCAAGACTTAAAAAAATTACTTTGCAAAGCAGCAATAATGCCCTGGTTCTGTAACTTAAGGCTTTTGTTTGGATTGCATCAATTTTGTGTTTAATATATCCTTATGTGGCTTCTATTTTTAATCTGGTATAATTATTAATATCTCATGACATTCAAAAAGAGGAAGTTAAGAGACACTAAAATCAAACTGTGCTGCACATCAGGACAAGAACAGGTAGGTAAGAGAAGGCTGAGAGAATTGAGATTGTTGAGCCTGGAGAAGAGAAGGTTCTGGGGTGATCTTAATGTGGCCTTCCAATACATAAAAGGGCTAAAATAGAGCAGAAAAAGGACTTTTTGCAAAGACACGTAGGGATGTGACAAGTGGGAATGGCTTTAAGCTGAAAGAGGACAGGTTTAGATGGGCTGTTAAGAAGAGATTCTTTACCCTGGCAGTGGTAAGGCACTGGAACAGGCTGCCCAGAGAAGCTACGGATCCCTCATCATCCCTGGAATTGATCAAGGCCAGGCTGGATGCAGCATCTGTTGCACACAACTAGTGTGTAAAAGGTGACTTGGGAAAAGGAGCATCCCCATGGTTGGAAAATTCTGCCCACACTGGTAAAGACTGGGACAGGGGGGTTGGATTTGTGTGCTGTGAGAGGATGGATCTGAGGATGGAGCTGCCCAAAGCATCTACCTAATGCCAGCAAAAATAGTAATGGACTGAAAGAAGCTGAGGCTGGGACAGAAGTCAGTACACTACCCATAATTTCTTTCCCCTTCTCTCTCTCAGCTCTAGTTTACGTTTTTTGCCAGGCACCTATAGACTAAGCTTGCCTTGAATTTTAAGAATTATGAAAAATGGAAACCCTAAAAAAGCCAAACCCACAAGTAACTGGAGAATTTCTCATAAAAAATAATAAAATTCACATAGAGCCTTTGACACACCTGAACAACAAATCTTTATAAACAATTGGAAGTATCCTTCATCTTTATTCTGAGACAAATATTTTAATCAGATTTTTCACTGAGAACTATTTATTTCAGCCCCTTTTTAGATAGCTGATTTTTTCTCTGTTAGTATACATTTTCATTAAATATTTCTTAAAAATCTTAAACTCTTACTAAAAACTAACTTGTATTTCAGTGTAATAAATATTAGGAAATAGTCACCTTAATCAGAGAGGGACCATCTAAACTATCACAGTATGTCATATGTGCTTTAACTCACTGGTGTTAATGATCATATGAAAGACCTAATATAAAGTAAGAGCAAAGACTGAAAATGTTAATTGCAAGCTGACGACTGGAAGCATTCAACGAGGCAATAAATCAATTAATTAAAAAAAAATTTATTTGGATTTCTCAGGGGTCTTAAAGGACTATATTAGCTGACTAAAAATATCTTGAGTAGAATTTGGAGCAAAAAAAAAGAGAGGAAAAATAAGGGGAGGGGGAGGTTAAGATGATGGATTTAAGGTTGGTCTTTATTTTTCTAATTCACATTATTGTTAAAAAGTTATTGTGAGGAGAAAAAAAGAGAGAATAGAGGGTGTGAGGGGAGGGAAATGAACTAAAAAAACATGGAAATTTTAATATTTGAGAGTTATCAAGGAAATGGAAAAATTAACAGACAATAACAGTACTAAAATAATTATTAGATATTTTTTAACTATTTTAACCTTTATTAAAATATGTATTTCCTATAAAATATTATATTTGTAAAATTTGACTTTCAATATAGTGCATGTAATTATTTACCCAGTTTGTATCTTTCACTTGTTATTTGTCCATAAAAACATCTTTTCTTTTCTTTTCTTTTCTTTTCTTTTCTTTTCTTTTCTTTTCTTTTCTTTTCTTTTCTTTTCTTTTCTTTTCTTTTCTTTTCCTTTTTTCTTTCTCTTTTTCTTTGTCTCTTCTTTTTTCTTTTCTTTTTTTCTTTTTTCTTTTTTATTTTTTCTTTTTTCTTTTTTCTTCTCTTTTTCTTTGTCTCTTCTTTTTTCTTTTCTTTTTTTTCTTTTTTCTTTTTTCTTTTTTCTTTTTTTTCCTTTTCCTTTCTTCTTCTTTTTTCACACACCAATGCTTAGAAGAATAAAGATTAATTACACTAAACCAGTATCTAATATGAGTGAAGTCTGAGATGATATCAAGCAGTATTTTCTTCCTAGTCAAGTTTAGTTCATCACCAAGCTTGTCCTGATGTTTAAGGAGTTTGGGCCAAAATTATTTTCTTGGCACTATTTCATAAACATGTTTAAATTAAAACAATGAAACTCAAATCCATGGATTTACACTGTGTCATAGGAGAGTTTCACATCTTTATATAATTTCAAATATACATGAAAAATTCAATAACTTATATTAATGCATTTTCATGACATGATCAATTAAATTGTATTTTGCAGACATTGAAGTACAGTTTTATAGCATCAATAACAAATGTAATAAAACTGCATTTCCTTATTAGGTCTTTCTTAAAGAAAGAAACAACAATTGAGAATCATTTACTTCAAAGTTGCTTTCTTTTAAAAATGGTTTAATTGTTCTTATATTGCATAATAAAAGAACAGACGGTATTGACAAAATTAATTCTAGAAAAAATGGTTGCTGTTTGTTTTTTATCTTCCAATAAAGCACAATGCTTGACTGGAATTTGAAAAATGGCCTAATAAAAAGAAAACACTTACTTACAAAAATGTGAGAATTGGTAAAATAGTTTTTTTGCTTTTTGTCATTAAATAATGCATTTAAAGAACTGCAAATTACTGTAAATATTTTTATTTTGAATAAATTTATTTGTGATTCTTCTAATGAATTATAGAAAATATTCTGGAGTGGGATTTTTTTTTTCATGTATACTTGATACATATTGCTTTTCACTACACATTTCTCGTCTTTCCTCTCCACTTGCTGCACAAAGGCTTTTATCTTCAAAACTTTTTTCTTCCCTGCTGATACACAGACTGGGAGAGAAGGGAAACTTACTAACTCAGGAAGGGGGTAAATTAGCCTGTAGAACTTCTTTTATGATGTCTGAGAGAATTTCTCTGACCTTTGACTGTCTGAGAAAGATGATGTTTGTGTGGATCAGAGACATCAATAATTCTGTGATTCTTTTGTCCTAGGTCTTTGAAATCACACTCAGTCTGGTCCCAGAACTTGTCTGGGTCAGTACATCACCTAACAAGGAGAGTGTGGAAGCAGACTGATATAACAGCCTGCCTGGATCTACTGTCATGTGTGGAGTTTGGGGAAATGCCTGGGGGGCAGAAAATCTTTTAGAGCACACTAATTTACTAATCTCAAACAGGTACACAAATCATAGGGAGTCATTAATATTCCTTATGTGTTTCTGGAATTCCTAGCTTGGTTTTATTTTCAAAACTCTTCCTGAGAAGGATTGAGGGTGAACATTCCATGTGAACTTGTGTTCTTGCAGGAGTCGCTGTCTGTCTTTTTGAGACTGGACACTTCTCTTGCTTGTGTACCTATCCTTAACAACAAATCTAGTAGATTTTTATTAATACACTAGAGAATACAGCATAAAAAGCAAGCAGATGGTGTGGTTTATTGTTTCACTTTGCCACATATTATATTTCTAATACCATAGTGCTAAATTATAAGATTTGGGGAAAAAAACATAAAAAAATCCGTTAAAGTAGAGATACCATCCCCATAATGTCTGATGTCAGAAAGATGTGGCTTTAATTGAGTATTTGATTGTCTCTACAGTGCAAGTATTAAAGAGGAGCTCTTTATGGTTCCTTGATTTTCCATATCAGAATATGTTGAAAGTGGACATCTGTAACAATGTTCAGAACAGGGAAACAAATTTCCTGTTCTCTCTTCTCGACAGGATTTTCCCTTGGAAATTATAGCCTCCTATAAGCCTGAAGAGGATTTACATGTGGAAACTTCGTTAGTTAGAAACTTCCCCAGTGTCCCTACAGATAGTTCACAGAATGCTACGGTTTCCACACTGAAACCTGAAAACCTCTTTTGTAGGGATATTACCTGAATATTGAGATGGCATCTGCCACTGGGAACTCTTAAAATATACATAGCAAAAGCAATTTTAACAACCTTGGCATTCTCAAAGTAACTGTCCCAAAGAATTAAGTGTGTTCCTATTATATTTATGCAGAGCTGTGGCAGGAGCATTTGTGAGAACCAGCTCTTTCATGGGTCAAAACATGTAGGTCTCAGAAGTCAGAGACAGGAGTTTATAATTTTTTCATGTGTATTCACTCATGTTTCTCAATAGTGTCTCAATATATGGAAGAAGGAAACTCAGTTTAAATCACTGACACTCTCATTCCAGATTTACGTATCCATTTAAAATAGAATTTAAAAACTCTAAATGAACAGCAGCATTTATATACAAGAGATTTTTTTACCTTGAACCATAAGTCTGTCTTAGCTTCATAGAAGTGATTTATTTTGTTCCCTGCTGTTGTTATCCTAAACAATATTCAACATGACAACAACATTTAAAAATTATTTTACTTCATCCTATCTCTTTGGCAGAAAAAGAAACAACCAGAATTATCTTTGTAGATTGCTTTTTTGTTTGTATTTTGAAGACAGTAGAATTTCATACTAATTTAAAAGGGAGAAGGCAGAGGGAAAGAGAGAAAGAGGGAAGGAAANCAGTTATTCTACTGAATTAATTGATAAGAAAGCATTTCAATGCTTCTTAATTCAGTTCAAGAAATGGATATCTTTGCAATAAATAAACCTCCATATCTTATTTATGCAGTAGATCTCGAAGATCCCATCCTTTATGGGAGGAATTACTACATAACATGGAAGAGTATTTTTAATATTTTCAAAAAACAGTGCATCACTGTGACATCTTATTTTTATGTATGTTAAACCACTTTATCCTGGTCTTATAACTTTGTGCATCCTAGAAAAAACAGCATCCATTCATTTTGCTAGTAAATCTTGTCCGTTGAAAGATTATTTTTTCCCTGTTTCCAAATATAGAGAATTTGGGAGAAGAGTTATGATACGTGATCTGAGTATAGGTAATAATAGTGATAATTATCTAGACATGCACAGAATATTTTGTCACATTGGGAGAAAATCTTATCAGAGACTGTCTTCAAAGACATTTTTTGCATGATCCTATGTGGTTTCCTATCCCAGTTCAACATATCACACCAATTATTATAATAATGTTCACACATCAAAATTGTGAGCTTTTCTTTTTCCCATTGCAGCTTAGAGTAGATCTATAAAAATTAATTTAACAACTTGGAGTTCCTTACTACCTGCCTGTTCTCCTGTAAAGTGTATTTAGACACTTATAAGAGGGTACACAGATGACTGATCAGAAGATGACATCAACACATATCAGTTTAATCGAACTGGAGCAGCTTGTTTTTTAAATTCTGAAAAAAACAGCTGTTCCATCCCTGGAAGTATGGCAATGGTATTTGTTAAAAACCTGAACTTTTGTTCTTTCTCATGCTTAATACGGAGGTTTTCTAGCCTGATTCTGTAAAAAAAAAAAAAAAAGATATTTTGTGTATTTCAATACTGTGCACTTGTGGAAATATTGTATGATGGTTCTCCTATTCGTTCTTACAGTTATTTAGTTTTGAAATAAGTCCCTAGCAAACATCGAAAACAGCTAAATACATTTTTTGTGCATATTTATGAGGTGCAGATCATGGATATTTAACTTTGCAGCAATTATTCTATTATTTGGCATTTTTCATTGACTCTTTTATTCAATTTTTATTTTAATACTTATTAATAATTCAAAAGGTGTTCAGACATTAAAAGGAACAAACTGTTCAAGGCATTTTCTTTGGAGAACTTCACACTTACAATTTTTTTCCCTTTCCAATTTAGAGAGTTTAAAAAACCCCTACTACCTATATTTCATCTCCTGGTAGACTCCAGGAGATTCCATAGATGCCACCACTGATATCACTCTATAATTTATCAATACACCTGCAAGGCATCTGAATCTAGGAAAGAATGCAGTGTGGGCTGGTTGGAGTGTGTCTGAAGGAGAACATTTGTGAAGAATAGACATATTCCCTTTCTTTTTTCCATCAAAGAAGTACACACCATAAGAACATTATTATTTTATTTAAGTTTGGTTTTATCTCTTTTGGTTTGGATTTATTTTATTCTGCTTCAGTTTGGTTAGCATATGACTGAAGCTATTTGGAGAGGGAGCTTTAGCAAATCAGATTGTCTCAGATGCTGGAGGAAGTAGGATGGGATTCACCTGACTGAATTCTGCACCTAACTTGGCCACTCTAAGACACACCCTTGCAGTCAATATGAATACTCAAATGTATGAGGGAGAAATTAACATTGAAAACACAAATGAAAATTTGTGCCTTACACAAGTACTATCACAGTTGTGAATATCTATGCGCTATGGATGTGTAAAATTAGACATATTTTTCTCAGTGTCTCTCCATATTCCAGATGAGATTGAAAAGATGATCAGCCTCTTAGGATATGCACTGTCAGGAGGCGGATATGAGAAGGACATAAAATTCTGCTCTCATAACTTTTGCATGGAATTTCACACAGCACGAAGACAGTTTCATGCAGGACAGGTAACACTTGGAGCTCCGCTGAATCCAAGCACTGTCTGCAAAGGGATTTGGTAACTAAACTTTAGAGGCAGCAGGATCACTTGAGATTAGGGTAGACAAAGAGTGATCTGATCAGATCAAACATGTGGTATTAATGCAATCAGTTCGATAGATATTGTGGTGAACACATCTCCCACAGGCATGGGCTCTATGTCTCTGTTTCTCTTCAAAAAATCGAGCCTCTAGGAACAGAAATGGGTTAGCCAAGTATTTTTCAATATTTTCTTATTTTTCTTGCATAACAGTGTATTGCAAATCTAAATTATGCTGAAAGAATTAATCACTTACATTTTTTACTGTCCTTAAGAACTTGGTGATGGAAGATACAAAGTCAAAAACCTCTAGACCAAAGATTCCAGAAGCCAAAGCCCATCCATTGGAACACTAGGAGATTTTTTTCCCGGGAAAAACAAAACAAAACAAAACAAAACAAAACAAAACACACTACTAAGTCTGTGCAGAAAAAAGCTGCCTTAAACACTACTCTGAATATGCTCACATCCTGTGGGTGAAAGACCAAGACCATTAAATAACATGTATCACACAGAAAATTTTATTACCTCTTTCTCTGTACCTTTCAGAATTAGAAAGTTGTCATTAAGGATGTTTGAGAGAAAGCAACAAGACAGCAATCACAACAACAAAACCAACTTGGTATGATTTAATTATGTTATTAAAGCAGACACTACTTAGAGATGAGAAATATAAATTGAAACGACCAGATTTAAAGAGGTATTTTATATTCTTGAAGGCACAATCCGAAGATAAACTTTACAGTGTGCAGAATATCCTGCTTAAGAAATCTGGTCTACCCTGCAATTCCTTTGCCTCAGAATATTATTATTATTATTAGTCTTTCTTTGTCCTTCTTTCTTTCTTCCTTCATCTTTCTTTCTTTCTTTGTCTTTCTTTTTTTCTCTATTTCTTTTTGTNACTTTCTATTTCTTGTTTTAATTTTAGCATCACTGGACTTTAGTATTTTTAGGGGGGGCAGGAGGGAGGAAGGCACTATAAAGCTAAATTACAGCCAATCAGATGGTACTTACAGCTGAATCACTAGACAAACTGCAGCTCATGAATTTACCATGGGTCAGGAGACTGAGTAATTTCATTTTAATGAGGCTAACTTGAAGCAGATTTGCCATTGCAGCAAAAGATTCATAGAAAGTTAAATCTGGGGGAGGGAATGCTTAAAGGGGTATAAAGTGGGATGCCCAAAGGAAGCATCCTTTGTAGGGTGGGGTTTTTTTAGTGTTTTGTGTTATTTGCTTGGTGCAGGTTTTTTGTGTGTTTTTGGTTGTGGGTTTTTTTTGTTTGTTTGTTTTTTGTTATACACTGAGTAGTTGTCATATCTAAACTATGAGTTTTAAATATTAGCAGAGATTTTGGAAATGGCGTGTAGCCTGAAATCATCATTTGAAGTTTGCAATTTACCAAGGCCTTTATTACTGGTATAGTTAAACTGTTCCTAATTATATTCCAAGTATGTGTTCACTTGGCGTTGACTGTGCCTAAATCAGTACATTTTTACACACAAGACCTCCACCCTTCCACAGGTTTTTTACTGTCTTCCTCTAAGTTTTAGTACCCTCTGAAATTTGCAGTGTTTCTGCATGCTCCACAAGCAGAATAAAAGTAAAACTCAGCCGCACAGCAGAGAAAAGCACTTTTAAATTTTTTTTTAAAGAGCCATCTTAGAGTCTTTAGCCAGTAACTAGAATTGCTAATGCAAATTACATTAAGATTTCCCTCAAATTGCTTGTATTTCATAATCAGAACTCTGCATGCTGATTAGGTTATAGCTGTAGGGAAGAGCTGATCTTAACACATGAGGAATTACTGTGCGTAAAAGAAGAAAATTTATTTTAAAAGTTCATTTCTAATTTCTTAGGGAAACTGGAGGTAATAATGAGGCTTTGCACGTATTTAATTTTAAAATACAGATCTTTAAGTGTTTGAGCCAAACAATAAAGAAGCCAAAATACTATTTTCCCCCAGCTAGAATTTAGAAACAAGGTCAGGTATATATAGTTTTTCTAACAGTACTTAGTAAAGAAAAAAACATTAACAGCAAAGTCATTTCTTGTCTTACACAGCTGATCAAAGCCTAGAATATGTGGAAATGGGTTGAATGGCTCTTATCTTCTTTTTATTTGAAATAAAATAAAGAGTTTAGAGTCATTATTTTAACAAAGCTAATTCCAAGGTCCTTTCAGGGCTTTCCTTGGGGGAGTTTCAGGAATTTGTACAAAAAATTTGGTTAAATCCTATATGACTGTTTTTATCAGTATAGTTATATCAGTATTAGTCATTAGGTAAACATGTTTATGTAAGTGATGAAGTCCAGTGATGAGTGACATCTTCTATTGCTACCGCATCTGGGATTCACTGTTTAATAATATCAAGGTACTCACATGCTGCACAATAACAGAAAGAAACAAAAGGGAAGGAGTGAAAATAACAACAATACCAACAAAATAATAACAAACAAAACAAATAAAAAACCCAATCCCCCCAAACTTCAGACCATTCTAATTTGAGGATCTAAAGAAAAAGAGGAACTCAGCATGAGAAGTGTCGATTTTACCTTGAAAAACTATATGTAGGTAAATGTTACTGGGTAGTCTCTTTTGGAAGAGAATTTTCTGTTACCTGTTTTGTTCCTTTTTTTTTTTTCCCTTCTTTTCAGGAATCTCTATTTATTTTTTTTTCTTGTAGAATCATTCACTGATTTTTATTAGTGACTATATGAGATACCTTAGAAAAATACCTGTCGTGGTTTGACCCTG
>VZTX01011646.1:0-14869 GCA_013400915.1 Pardalotus punctatus
AAAAAAATTTTAAAAAAAAGAAATTGAAAGAAATTAAGTGTTTTAATTGATTTTGCACTACCATTCTGTTTAATTCCAAGGTTGGGATTCTAAATTTCTTCTGCTTGGCACTGAATTTCTGTTCATTTTATTAATTTATCTAAGTCCTCTGAATCAATATTTTGAAACAAGATTTTTAAAGACTGATGAGGTCTGTGGGAAACCCATCACATACTGAAACATGGGAAGTGCTCTGTACTTTTGAAAACTGAAACTGCTGACAGAATGAAGCCTATCAGTGAAAAGCAACTTATTGAAGGTCTAATAGCAAGAATATATATTACAAAACTTGAGGCTGAAAATAGTGGAGGAATAGAATGGTTTGTTCATCATGAACTTGTGAATAATTTGTATTTGATTAAAAGAAACAAACCAAAAACCAAACCAAACAAACTCTTGAACACTGGTCCTGGTCGGAGGTTTAGGGAAAAGAAGACCAGACTGAAAGGGATGGAAAAAAGTTGTTAGGGTCCCCATGGGAATTAGATCACAGGATACAGGAGATGGGGGATACATTATTTTCTTGTCCTAAATTGTAGAATAAATGCCAAATCAGACAAAAATCCTTTTCACAGGTACCTCAGAAGGCAAAAGGAAAATCTCTAGATAAACTCCAGTGCAATATTGTACCCAATATTTGCACAAGGACAAAGGGAAATCCATTGATAATGGTATTTAAGCTTAGAATTGATTAACTCTTCCCAACTAGCCAGCAATTTTTTTAAGGGAGACTGGTGGAAAATTCCCCTGAATTCAAGAACAGAAACAAACACTTTTATGGCAGATTATACAGCATGGCAAGTATTGAACTCCATGCTTCTAAAGATTTTTCAAACCCTATGTTTTTATAGAGTGCATTTTATAGTCCAGTTTACCAAAATATTTTAGCTTTTAGTCACTGGCTCACTATTAAACTCATTTCCATCCTCCTCACTGTTAAACCAAAGACAGATATGAGAAAAACAGAGTCCAAACACTGACAACCACAGTGAGCTTCACAAGACCTGGATCTTAAATCACTCCATGAATTAACCTTGGAAAAATCAGTGAATTTCTTTCTCAGGTACAGGACAATGTTAATATATTTCAAGGTGTCTAGTTGAGAGAAGTGCTAATGAAATGCACTGGATAGCATTTTAACAGCTATTGTTATTGTTATAACGACTCAGCATTTCATATGAAGGGCATATTTTTATTAAATAAGATGGGCAGACTGCAAATGTCAAAGTCGTATAAATGTCCATGCAGAGGAAGTCAATCTTTATTCAAGGTTCTACCATTCAAACTTAAGCAAGTAGATTAAGCAAATTAATTAGCCATTGATTCAACATGGACGTGGTGAAGTCCTTTGTCAGAGCCATCTGCAGTGCTGAAATTTTAAACATGATGTCTAATAAATTGAAACTAATGGAAAACAGCAGGGGTGGAATGTGGGAATATTAAGTAGGCGTGAGGGTTTGTCCTGCAGGAATTCTCCCTCCTACTGCCTGTGAAATAGGCAGTGGCACGTGACTCTGAGATACTGCAGCAGTAATATCTAACATTATTTTGAAATGTGCTTTTTTTAGAATCCTGTCACAGTGCTCGGAACAAGCTAATGAGCAGTCTGAGGATCTCAGTTCATCTTTGCATTACTTCTCGCCTCTGTTTCGCTACTTAAAGATTATTGTGCCCCCAAAGCCGCTTGGATCAATTACCGAAGGATTTTTTTCATCTCTTGAAAACTTAGAGGGGTTCTTTTGAAGCCTGTTAGGTTGTCCAAGACTTTAATCTCTATATTGATGACCCATCTGCTTTGAGAGCGTTCAGTGTCTCACAGCACTGAAACACTGAGCTTTGTCTCATTACCTCATTAACTCCTGTTCACAGGCACAGCCCAATAAAGATTAGTACCAACATATTTTCACCTCTTTTTGTCACCCGTACTTCTTTCTTTTTTTCCCCCAAGAAATGCTGAATCAGTAATTCTTTATTTCCATTCTACTTCAAAATATTATTCCCCAACACATTTTACCTGTCGTTGATCCGGTATGGAGTCTGCTACACATACCTGCTTCTCACTGCTCATTCACAAACAGTGAATTGCACCTCATGTCTCATTCTGATTGCCCAGATTTAATAAAGCTAATGAGTATTAATAATTTTGTTTTGTTATTGTAACATTATTCCTCCTAAATGTACATATTTCATTATTCGGGGGATTTGGGAGCTGATGTTTTATCACCTGATTTCAGCAGGCATCTTGAAGACTTAAGAGATGTATTTGCTGAGATTAATTCTAGTTGGGTCATATAGTTAAACTTTGGAAGGGGATTATGACAAAAACTAAATGTGCCTCCATTTCTTCCTTGACATCCTAAGGGAGAAAAGATGGAGAGCTCACAGAATGGTGTGGTGACCTTGGGAATACATTTCTATTACAGTTCTTGGAGTTGTTTGGGTACTGTTGTGAATTTATGGAGTGATTATTCTGACTACATGTTTGCCCTGAAGCTCAAATCCTCCAACTGCCTGCAATGACCACATCCTGGCTCACCCCAGAGCTCAGGTAAGGCAGGCACTTCCCTCGCTGGGGAATCTAAGGCAGGAAAATGGGCTCTCATTTGTGCTGGGGCTGGGACTCAAAAGTGGGATCCAGCATGCTTGTGGGAGCTTAGGAAGGGATTTTAGCAGTGTGCACAAACCTGGATATCCCACTCAGCAAAAGGCATTTCTCGATGATGTAGGGAAAGGGAGAGACCCTGGGATTTGGGAATGTTGCACAACAGATCATCTTTTTCATTATCTTTGTGGGAAACGGTTGCACTGTGCCTTAAACTCTGAAGCATAGGATTCAATAGTTTTTCTCACAAACATAGGCTCTGATAAAATACTACAGGAGATCTTCTGGAGGACTTAGCAGCACAGATTTTTCCCTCTTAAGATCTTTGCCTTGACGGTAATGATGCTCCTAATATCTGAAATGATACAAAATTTCTTCTTAATAATTAGTGCAAAACAAAAAGTATCAAACCAAAGTCTAAAAAGTGTTGCAGGTTTTTCTCAAGTGCTCAGTACTAGTCTGATAGACATTTTTGATTTCTTAAAACTGAAGCTTAGTTCATTATTGATGAGAATAGGTGTCTGAGTGACGACTGATTGAAAGGTTAGTGTGCTAGGAACGTGATGCAAAGCAAATTGGAATTAAAAAAAAAGAAAAAAGAGAGGGGTGTTCTGTGCAATGTAGAGCAGAAAAAACCAGCTAAAGTTCTAACCTTTATTTCTCACTCTCAGTTGCACAATTATACAATTACTCTGTTGGCAGTCAGGTGTATTAATTCTTCCACTGTCTGATGATCAGAAAACAGGTGACTTTTGTCCACCACACAATGTCAAGGAGCAGGACCAGATCCTGGCACCAAAACCATTGCAGCTGAAAACACCGAGACCACAAGACAGCTTCTTCTCAGTCACTGGTAATCAGTGGCAAGAGGAGGATTTTTGATTTTATTTAATTTGGTATCAAGGCTGTTCCCGGTATGGTGCAGAAAATACAGTAACCACAGCCTTGTTTGCGTCTCCCTAAAGATGCAGTGATGAGACAACAAGATCCTACAAAAGGTGATTTGGAATATTCTGCTCTAAACTGCACCCTGGAGCATCTCTGCTCGCTCTGTGGTTGTTATGCCAGACACCAGCTGCCGTGTGTGTTGCTCTTTTCTCACAGCAGATGACAAAATAACCAGTGGGGCTTTGCTCGCTGTGACTCAGTGAGATGAAGCATTTGGAAAAACAATATTTCTAGCACAGAATCACGTTAATGAAACCACTCCTCATTGCTACCTGTCTTTATCAGAACCTTTGCATTCCAGGTAATTGCTTTGGACAAGCAGAGGAACTAAAGCAGTAGAGTTTCTTTTCAGGGTCTTTGGCTGTGATATTATCACAACTACTCCAATCATCCTGCTTTGACCATCACTTTTATGATGTAGTCTTTGTGCTCTGTGTTCTCCACTTGGGTTAAACACAAGGGGATTGCAGTCTTATCATTTTCTTCTCCAACCTAGAGAGGAGAAAGTTGTGTGGAGACTTGATCACAAACTCCCAGGATCTGAAGGGGACCTACAGGGAAGCCAGAGTGGGACCTTTCATCAGGAACTGTAGTGATAGAAAACGGAATAATGGGTAAAAAATTGAAAGAGGGGAGGTTTATGTTACATATTCTTTTTCGTGAGGGTAGTAAGACACTGGGACAGGTTACCCAGGGAGGCTGTGGATCCCCCAACACTGGCACAGTTCAAAGCCAGGCTGGGTAAGGTCTTGAGCAACCTGGTTTAGTGAGAGGTGTCCTTGCATGTGTCAGGGGGATTGGGACTAGATGGTCCTCAAGGTTTATTGCAACCCGTTAACATTCCATGATGGTTAGTAACCGTTGGGGAAATTATTATTCCATTTGGTATTCATCTTTCCTCTTAAGCAAAAACAAAGGAAACAAAAAGAAAATACTTCAAAAACTCCTAGTAGACCATCACTGTTGTCCTTGTCCTTTTTAAATGTGGTTTCTTGTCAGTTTGGATTTCTTTTGGTGGGGGGGTATGGAGGTAAAATCCAATATGAAGAATATGAGAATATCACTGAATATGAGGATGTCAACCATCAAGGACACCAGCACGATCCTTTCACTTGGGATTCAGAGAGGGAAGGGGAGCAGCGGTGACAGAGCAGTGACACTCCAGGGTACCTGTTGTGTACCCAGGGCTGGAGCTCAAAGCAGGCTCTGCCTCACACAGGTGTGCAGGTCAGAACAAACAATGCCTTGGCCACGCTTTAACAAGGGAAAGAGAAGGGAATCCTATTTGGAATGAAGATGGAAAGTCTCTCTGCTGTGCCTGTTGACTTCCTTTTATTATTTTCTTTCAGGCTCACCATGACCCCGACTGTGTGTGGAGTTCCTAATGATGCTTCAGGTTCACCACACATTGCTGGAGGGAAATAAAATTTGCTGCCAGTTGCTGATGATGCTCAGTGAATGCAGCTGTACTTCCTCTCTTACAATTTTGTTGCCTATTTCCAGCCTTCTCTGCACTTCCAGCACTCAATTCCCCATTCTGACACACATGGGGAACACAAGTTTATTTAAATCCTGAATTTGTACCTTTACTGAATTGATAGCTAGTGAGAAAGCAGAAGTGATTCTACCTTCTCTCTTTAAAGATTTTTCTGTCTCCTCTATCATATATGAAACACTATTGCATTTATTAATGCATTGTGTTAATATTAAAATCAAGAGGTAAACCAAAGTAATATGGTCTCACTAAATAATATCTCATACTGCAACTTCTGTAAATGTGGTGCTAGGCTAGATGGACCATGGGTCTCACCAAGAGGAAGATTTCTTATGTTCTTAAATCCTTTTGATTTTTATTGATTCCAAAGGAGAACTATTGGGAGCTATAGTGAAAACTGCATAAGGGAATTTTTTTATTAGGGTGTTAAGTGTTTTATGAATCTGACAAAATTTAATGGCTGTAATATATATTCACCTACAAACTACAGACATGCTAATCAAATGTCTTTTTATATGCAGCATCCCTAAACCAAGATAAAGCTATGGAGCTATCGGTCCTGGGAACAGAAATAAGTTTATCTCAAACTCCAAAAAGCAATATGACCGAATTATCCAGGAAAGAGTTTTTCTCAAATACAATTATTTTTCCATATGACAAACTTGACTGGGACAAAGAAGGTTTCTTTCACCCCTGAGTGTGTTCCCACATGGCTAAATTCTTTATGAAGTGCAGCTGCCGCATGGTAATCACCACTTTCCTGTTACCCCAGCAAATTCCATGCCCCAAGCTGGGCAGTCTCATTGTGTGATGACTCACCTGAGGTTTTTTTCCCGCCCCTTTGAATGAATTTCTTCAGAATTCAGCTATTCCACAGTGCTCGTATTTCTGCAATATCATGTGTATTACTATAACAACTGTAATGAACCCTCTACTAAACCTAAATGAATAACTGCCTTTGATCCAACTTAATGGTCATTTTGCTTTATTGCAATTAGGAGAGGATCCTGTTTGGTGCCGTAGATTGTGGCCATCAACAAGAGTCAAACACTAGGAACATTTGGAAATCTGTGTGTACAAACTGTGTGACCATCTGCTTGCTTAACTGATACGAGAAGACACTAATTATGTGAGAAAGGAGCCAGTTTGCTGCCTGAGAAATCACGAAAATGTGTGCACATCACAGATACACAAATGCAGGCTCATGTTTCAGAGCAACATTTGAGGCAGAATTCTTCTGAAGTGGCAGATACACCCCAGGTCCCCTGCAAGCATGAGAGGTCATTCAGCACTCTCACTTCTTAAATTCTTTGGAGTTCAAAAAACACTGAGCTGTATTTTTTCAGCTACGTTTTTCTTTATGCAGCAGCATAAATGATAACTTTGGTTTTCTTGATGCTTTGTTGCTTGATATTAATTTACTGTAAATCCTCCTCAAAACCACAGACACAAGAACTCACTGGTCAGGTGAATCCTGAGATTCCTGAGATTCCATGTTTACATGGATTTAATAATCTCCAACAAATGTTTCTTCTCTAATGCTCCCTACCCCCTCTTAAACTCGTGGAGGGGTAGTACTTACACACATCTGTGAATCTTTAAATATTTTCTGATTCAAAATCTCTAAGATATTTCCAATGAGAAGGTAGTTTGTGGAGATGTGTTTCTGCAGGGAATCATTAAGATGTGGATCGCTTTGGGAAAGGCAAAATCAACAGTAAATGTTCACTGGGTTGAACTGTCAACTATTCAAAAAAAAAAAAATTGAGAGCCCCTGTCCTTTTGTAGACAACAGACTGAAACACCCAAAAAACTGCTGGCAAGATTTTCAGACTTCAATTTTTACTCTTTAAATGGTGATGGAGATATGTTGTTTTCTCATGAAGAATGTTAGGTTTATAAGACAATTATCGCTGTATTAGGCAGTATCTGTTTTGGTTTTACAATTTCCAAATTTGATCATCAAAAGAGTAGGACAAGTTTCTGAAGACAGAAGTGGTTATAGTCACTTTCAGGACTTGTTTCTAGCAATCAACATTTTAATTGATCCATTATCAGCTAGTTTTAAGCATCTGATGCATTTGATGATTTGTCTGTTCTGAGTGGACTCTTCCTCAACCTCAAAGGACAGTACTGCAGAACAGATTAAAATCCCCAAATCCTATTTCTGTAGAGCATAGTGAGACTTCATATATACAGCATGTGTGTGTTTAATGAAGCCACAGAGCTTCACTAGAGTTAAACCTCAGCAGAAAAGGAGCCCAGAAGATCTGCCTAAGCCAGAGCATTATTTACAGCAGTATTTTACACTGAGCTAAGCAAAGTGGGCACCTCGGTTTGCAAAGTGTTCTGCACAAATTCTCCCCTGTAACCCCGTGCAGAAATGCATTTCTCCCTGGCAAATCATCAGTGGCATTCCTGGACACGGGATTGCTCCCATGTTGGGCAGGTGTTGTAGCTTTTATAGCTCTGCTGGTGAGAAACCAACAGGTAGTGTGAGATCAGGGGCAAACTGATCATGTCCCGTCTGTCTGATCCACCCACGGTGTGTTTTATTACGAAATCCACACTGCTGCACGCAGACTGGGAGCAGTGGAAGTGCAGCATGCTCCAAAATAACCGTGGTGTTCCCTGATCTGCGGCTCAGGGGGAGATTTGAGGAGCAAAGAACGGTGATGTGGCCACCGGGGGTGGTCGCCTAAGCCTCCTCCCTGAAAAGAAACTTCTCGCCATTCTTCATCTCACGGCCACGTCCCTGGCAGAGGTTCTGCCAGAATAGGGTGATTTTAGGGATCTAACCCTGCCTGCTGTGGTTTCCATGATTCTGATCATCCAGCGGTGCTCCTGCAGAGGGGTTTGTCAGGCAGCTGTGCTCGGAGGGGAGGATGGATGGAGTACCCAGAGCAGCCCTGGTGTGAGCATTCTGCATGAACGACGCAAGGCTGAGCATGGCACAGGTGTGTCCATGATCCCTCCTTGTCTAAGGGTGAGGAAAATGGCAATGACAGCAGATCTCTTTTTGTAATTTAATTTTTTTAAGACGCCTGAGGTGAGAATTTATTAAAGGCAGTATTCTATTTTAATTAATGCTTCCTTAGGACATCTGAGTTATAAAATCCAACAGTACAGCCAACAGCTGACATTCACACGGAGTAAACAACCACATGGAAATAAAAACAAAATAAAAAGGACTTGTCATTTGAATCCCTTCCCTTCGCATTCGCAAAAATAGAATTAAATAAATGCATAAAATAAACAGGGCAGGAAGGCTCAGTTTTTGCCAGATGAGCAAGAAAGGGTGGCAACAGACTGGGAGGAGGGGAGAACTGCTGTATTAAAAATTATTATGTCTTGACTAAATATGAGGTCTCTCTATGATTTTTTCACATGCATTGCGTGTGGTTCTGGGTATCTTTTTCCTCACTTTTTCCTGCTCTTTCCATCTCCTCCCCGTTCCCATCTGGCTGTGAATATTGTACATTCCTGGCATGCTGCCCCATGACAGCAATGTGCCATTAATAGCTCACCTTTTTCATCCACCTGATGTCCCCAAGAGATGTTTGTTTTGCTGGGAAACTCCCTCTTACGTCGCAGCAGCTGGATTCTGGCTGGTTTTTCTTCTGTCCTGATGATTCCCGCATCTCTGGCTGGCAGGTGGCAGGGCTTCCCCGTGGGCAAGATGTCCCTGAAAGCAAAGGAATTGTGTTTATTTTTCTGCCTACAAAATAAAAAATATTCATATACACGAAGCATCTTATATCCCTCCCAAAGTGTCCCCTGAGAATGTTTTCTTTTTAGCTTTGGTGCAAGAAGAGACACCGGAGGGGGGAAAAATTATTTCTTTACCCATGTTTGAAAATGTTTTTTTATCCTCATATATTTAACAACAATCTTTGCTTTGTGAGTTTCCAGGGGATGTGTAAAATAAACCTGGCTTTTTTTTTTCATTATAAGGAAGCCATATGGGTTGCATGGCAACATGAGAAAAAACCATTTTGCCTGCATGTTGTGGTACTCACACATTGGAAATAAATAAAGAATGAAAGTTTGGCTATCAGTCCTTCCTCCTATCCCACGAGCCTGCTTTTTCTTCAGGAAAAAACAACATAAAAGAGCAAAAGGGCACAATTTCCTCTGCCCTTCCCAGCACTGCATTACAGAGGAACCCCACAGGTCTCATTACTTTAAAAAAAAACAACAAACCAACCCATTTTATCATGAGAATAAAAAAGTCTTGTGTCCTCTTTCATGCTTTTAAGACTTTTTACAAGTCACTGGGCTGGTCCAAGAACTCACCCAGAGACCTGAAAATGAGCACCGGGAATCAAAACCTACAAATAAGGGATTTCACCTCTTGACCATCAAAGTAGCTGTATTAAAACAGTAAAAGAAAATTAACTTTCTCTTGAGTAAGGCCCGCTTCCAAAACTTTTGCACTTGGTGCAAATATTCATTCTTGCCCCAGGGGTTATGGAAGCCCTTGCTGGAGCTCTCAGAAGGAGCTTTTACCTTTGACAGAGCATCTGGGCTCCTCACCAGCCTTTCTTTACCACTTTTCCTGAATTTCACTTTACTTCATTTTCTCAGCTGGTGACAGCAAGTGCCACAGGAGCACCAGAGGGTGGACACCAATTTCCAGCCCTGCACAAGCTGTTTTTTTGCTGCTAAGGAGACAGCTGGGATGAAGCCCTGTGCCGGCCTGGACAGTATTTAAATGCCCTCAGACTGGGTTGTGATAAACAGAGGGAGGAAGTTTTCAAGCCATAAAATCTGATTTACTTGCCGCTTCTGCATGAGGAGTGTTGAGAGAAAAATAATTTTAAAATGGTTTAAAAACATAAAGGGTTTCATTAAACTTATTATTTAGAGTTATCTAATTTTTTTTTCTTTTCATATAAAAAAATTGCCTTAATTAATCTATCTTGATTTAAAACATGCATTCTTTGCTGTCAATACTCTGATTATCAGATATTCAGACTATCTGATTCAGGAACATCTAGGACATTTCTATTTAGTTCATTTCTGTGCTTTATCTTCTGGACTTTATTCCAAGTCCACAAGGAAAATGAACATTTTATCCCATCAGAGTGTTTACTGAACTATAACATAAAAAGCCACAATTACTGTAGATTTCAATAAATGAATTTCATTTTTCCACCCTCTCTTCTGTACTATTTTTGACAAGAAATTCATTATCTGATTTTCAAGATAACCCCTGAATCTCTTATTTTGGTAGAATATCTGTCTTTTAAAGCACAAAATAAATATCACAAATAACTGTGAGATGTCCTACTCTTTGCAGATTATTTGCAGATATGAAGGCAATACAGGCTCTAATTTCAGGAAAAAAAAAAAATTGACCAGACATTTAAGAAAATATACAATTTGACTTGCCTTAAGTAGTAAGGACAAATTTGTTTTCTCATTTAGATATGCACAAATGAAGCACTTTTTCCACACTAAAATATTACCTGATATTTATTCTGGGGATTCCCCTGTTCTGACCAAATTAAAGATTACTTTTTGGACTAAAATTAAGTTTTAAAAGTATAACATGTAAAAGAAATTAAAGTTGTGCCAGAGGAGGCATCTCATAAGGACGCAGGAAGGATTAAGGCCCAGCATAAATGAATACCAGCATTATCTCCTTGATTCAGAAGGGGAATTTTCCCGTTTCAAGTCACTCTGTGGTGCAGGATATGAAAGTCAGCTTTTCCATGCATCTTTTTGTGTTCCTACAACCTCTCTCTATTGCCTGTTCCGTGGCATTCTTTGGAATACAATCGAACAAGGCTCATCCAATTATCCACAAAGAACCCTGTGAATTCAGGAATCTCCAAAGCCCCATGGAAGCGGCTCTTTGAAGAAAGGTCCGGAGCACAAATCTTTTTCCAGGACCAAGGGGAAGCAGTCCTAGGCGTGTATTTGGAAATCTTGTTTAATTTCACAAGTGGGGGTTTGAGCGCCAAAGGAGCGGGTGTTGCCGAGACGAGATAAAACACCTTTGAACTGAAGACACACGTTTCTAAAACAAAATCAGTCAAAGTAGTAACTGCAAGATTCACAGTGGAGCAGTGAGTGAGGAGTGAATCTTGTCGCTTTAGTCGCGAGGCAAAAAGGGAGTTTTTAAGCACCAGAGACACTTTCAGGGATTTGGATATAAATCTCGAGAAGAGACAAAAGTCTTTGAGTTTTCTTTATGGATGGGCATCCAAATTCCTTCTTCAAGGGGGAAAAAAGTGCCCTTTCCTTCAGAAGGATGATGTGCAGCCTCTTCAGTATGTAATATACCATTTTCACAAGGACTAAGAAAAGATATTTCAGTTGAAGAGAGAATGGTGTGACTTTTCTGACTAATACGTACTGGCTCTAAAATATGGCTGTTCCTTCACAAGGGAAAGGAGAGTTTCCCAAAATAGAGCCTCGTGCTGCCTCAGAAGGGGGGCTGAAATCCAAAATATCTGTACTGGGGAGCTCTAGCACCACTCTGCTGTGTCAGGGCTCTTCTGCCTTTTGCACAGCACTGGACGTTGGTGGAGCTTCTCCATCAGGTGAACCTCTTCAACTAAAGTGAGAAAATAAATATTTATTCACAGCTGTTGTTCAAGCATAAGCATTAATTAAGCATTAATTAAGTGTGCAATTAGCTCCAGGATACAATATCGCTGTAGCAAGAGCAGGGCCAAGCCCAAAACAATTAGTCTTTTTAAGAGTGCACTATCTCTAAAAGTGAAGTTAATGTTGGTGCTTGATGTGCTTTTACCTCTTGGAGATGCATCAAATCCCAGAGCTGGCTGAGGGATCATTACAGCATTGCCCAGCAAACACAGGCACGTCACAAATTCTTCTGAAATTAGCCCAATAAACCTGTCCACTTCACTTAATTAAAATTACCTTCTCCGGGACAAAGAGAGGAAAATGTATCCAACAATTCCAGGCAGCCTGCTATTTTAAAAAATCTTTAAAAGTCCAAGTATGAGGCACATCCCACCCATGCAAACAATTGATGCTGGTCTTTCAAAGAGAAGAAAGGGAGAATACCATGGAAGTGGCAGAAATCTTAAAACTGCACAAGTACTCTCCATTTCATTAAGATAATTAAACTAAAATAATATATAGGAAAGAAATCTCCGTAGTCGTGTGGCAGGCATCACAACAAGACCAATCCATTTCACCCTGCAGACTCACTGAAAGCAGTACTTGGAGATGAAATGAGGTTGTGCATGGAAAACCATGGGAAATCTTTCTGAATGAATTTTCTGAATATTGGAGAGCTGTTATCATCTCATCATCTATGAAGTTCCAAACATGCTGACCACTTCACCTCACAGAAAAACAAGAGTCCCACTATTTAGAAACCTTGTAGCCACAGACAGAGAATTCATTTAATGAGAGAATTGTGGAATTGTGCAATATCTCACGCTGGGAGCGTTCCATAAGGATCATCAAATCCAACTCTCTCTCACAATTATGGGATCATCTCTCAGCCTTCTTTTCCCCAGCCTGAAGAAGCCGTTGTTAAATTTCGCATGGTTGGTGGTTGCCTAACTCTCTACCCTACCTAATATTTGCATACACTCTTATTCTAAGATTTTAAAAATTTTGTTGCTTTATACTCTATATAGTATATAGAAATTTTATTTCTATGTACTCTATATTCTATATACTCTATTTCTATATACTCTCATTAAAAAAAAAAAGAAAAAAATCTTTCCTTTCTGATCCATGAGAAGCAACCCTCTGACCAGGTAGGTCTGCTGTCAACCCAGAAGTCTAAGAAATATGTGTGGATAAGTAAAATTTATTATAAAATTTGGCCAGAGGCATTTTTTCCTTAATGCTTTTGTACAGATTCTTATTTATCCTGAGGGGTAAATAAGGCAGGAAATCAGAAATATCCATAATTTTTCACAGCAACCTCCATTAAACACTAAATGAGTACTAAATACCTCATTCAAAAGATGTGAAACCAAAAACTATCAGGTTGTCAGATTCACGATCTTTAATTCTTTCCCACTGCTGGAAATATCCAGTCCGGAGCTGTTCTGCCATGGAACGGCTGCCCATCCTCATCCTCTTCAAGGAAAAGCAGTGTCTGCCTCACAAACACAACCAGCTTGGACAGATCTCAAAAAAATGGGGCAATTTCAAGTAAATTTCAAAGTTTAGCAGACTGCACTCATCAACTTTCTGTGGTACATTACATACCTGGATAGCACCATGCATTGTCTTGGCACTGGGTGCTGATGTGGCTTCTCAAAAATAAATTGTTCCTGCCCTGTTGAACTGAAAGAAAAAGCTTTGAAAAAGCAGTAGAGCAGTAGACACTTAAAAGAAATATTTGTGATCGGTCTGCAGAAGTCTTCCAGAGAAAGGATCATGCATGAATTCCAGGAAAAAGATTTCATGCCTAAATTAAAGGAGAAACGAAAAGAAAAATTCAAAAATGCTTTGAATTTATAGATTTTGACAGAACAGTGAAAATTATGGATAACCTAAAGTCTAATCATTTCACCTCTCATAAGACACTCCGTGTTAGGATATGCTTGCATCTTTAGTCTCCTCCTCTGGTTAAATAAATTGCTTTTTAAGGGCTCAGGGTTAACACACGATTGGTGTCACCAGGATTGCCTCAACTTACCAAAAAATTCACTCAATGCCAGTAAAAGCAGCAAGTTAATTCTGTCTGCTGCATCTAATAAAGAATTCCAGCACTCTGGAACTGTTAAAGCCACAAAAGCCAGAAGAAATCCTCATTTGTGTCTGTATTTGGCTTTGCTGTTGGATTGTGCCATAATTAATCTAAAAACCCAGATGTAGCTACAGATTTTTTTTTTTTTTAAATAAATGATGAGGCAGATCAGAAAGCAACGTGCAGTCTGAAATAGCAGAGCTGCTACTTGCAGAGGGATGTTCCTTTTGGATCAATATCCTTTTTGTCTTTAAAATTACAGAGTAGAATTATTCATAATGACAGGATAATAACTGTGCAGCCAATTTAAAGAGAGCTATATTTATACCAGATACAGGGAAAAGAAGCTGAGCACTTCGCAATATTAAAAAACACCCTGGTGGCCAGATGTGTGACAAAAAACATTATTGTAAAACACATGCAGTAATTATAATATAACTACAGGCAACAATTTATATTAAAGAATAGATGCAACTCTCATAGATCATGCATTGCTAATTATCTTAAATCTTTGAGGAATACTGCAATCTGCTTCTTCACAGAAATAAACAGAATATTATAAATAGCAAGTCTGGCTGTAAAGGATATTTTAACTTTATTGCTGAAAAGCTTTATCAGAGTTCTTTTATTTCCAGGTATTTTAATCAATATAATGATAGCATTAAAAATGACCGTGGGGTTGCTCCACTCTGGTTTAGTTCAAGATGCTCCTGCTCGCTGCAGTGAAGATCTTTAAAAGTCTCTTCCAACCCAAACTATTAAAAGTTTAACTACAATTAAAAGACATTTCTGGTCTTCCCTCAACCACTCCCCCCGAAAAAACAATTGGGCCATGAGATAGCAAAGTTATTTTGCTGTAATGTATTTAGAGAATTATGAAATTAACCTCCTGTTCTAATGGCTACCTGTGAAGTGGTGCACAACTGAATTTAAGGGATATATTGCATTTACCAGTCAGAGTGGCCATAGGTAGGCTGTTCAAGTGAGATATCGATTGAGTGTTAGAAAGAAGTGGCTGCATATTATTTATATTGATTAAACTCTGACCCACAACCTCATTATTCTACCAAAAAAAACCCCCCAAAAAAAAACA
>VZTX01011646.1:14930-28605 GCA_013400915.1 Pardalotus punctatus
AAAAAAAAAAAACACAAAAACCAAAAAACCCTCTGTATTTTATTATTATTGGCATTTAGTGATACTTTGCAGACCAGCTGGTGTGGATGTGGATTCACTTAGAACAAGGGTCAGCAGCTAGGGTGTTCTAGAGGTTCTTAAAACAGATCTGCTTAGGCCATTGAATTTCAGTGCCACAAAAGACAGTCAGTAGTAATGATATTGCAAATCAAAGATATACTTTCGCATTCTAGTAATGGGACAAAAAATTAGGCAAGCTGTTCCTAAAAGAAATAATTCAAATATTCAGGTTCAACTGCTTAAAAGTTTTTACTTAAGGTAAAAATGAAATAGAAAAGAAAGTCTGCACTTTGAGATTTTTTTGGTTGAAAACATTATCTGAAGAGAAGCTTAAAGTCTATTTTTGCAGGTTTTTTTGTTTTTGTTTTTTTTTTTAAATATTATTTGATACATACACCTCACAATTTTTCTTTATTTCTCCTTTCCTAACTTCATTATATCTCATACTGAAAACATTCCAAACCTCTCACAACCTCATAACAATTTTCATATCAACTGCTAAATGAGTTCCATTCCATGATAATGGCAATAATGTTGTAATCCATTTTAGCTCAGACTTTATTTTGTGTAGCCATGAAATGCACTCTGATGGCTCTTGACAGTGTATATATTCACACTATCAACTGCAATTGTCTTTATATTGAATCAATACATGATAAAATAGGACATATTCCACAAAACATTTCTTTTTCCCTAACGATGGCTTCCTGTAAGGCATCATCTTTCATTACCTTTATTTTTCCCCAATTTACATACTGTCAACATTCCAGTGTTTGCTGTTTTATAAAAGAATAGATGTTACTCTTTCACTCTGTATGAAGTCAGTGTTTTAGCTTGCTCTCCACAGGAAATATTGCAAATGGAAATACATCATAAAAGAAAAGCTTAATGTTTCAAAGTACCCAAAGAATTTATGTCAGAATACATAAGAATTTGCCAAATGAGCCTGAAAATATTTGTGAAATAGAGATGTAGGCTGATGAACTGATTTGAATCTCTACTGGTAAAATGCTTGATTCAAAATCACAATGTTTTTTCTTCATTAACGTAAAGAAATACAATGACCATTTTTTATTGTATTTGACAGGTCAGGGAAAATATTGGTTAGTGCGTGGCAACACAGATTCTGAAATGATAAAGGAGAATGTGTAAAACAGTTTGTGCTATGTTCATGTAGAATAGTAAATAAGTGTTTCTTTAAATGTTATAGAAAAAATTGACACTAGAAAAACGCAAAATTAAAAATAATTCTAAACAGGAAATTTTTGTTTCATTCTACATTTCTAGTAGAAAAATATTCACAAGACTGATGTCCAAGACAGATGATATAAGATGTAAATGTTAGGCAAATTGTTTTTACTAAAGGAACAAACCCAGAGACTCAAGAAGAGTCAATTCTTCATTTTCTTTGTTTTTCACATTAGGGTGCCACAAATTATTGATTTTTGGCTTCTTTTTGCATTTAACATGATAAATCAAGGTTGGTCGTTTGGCTTTGTTCCTACAAAAAAACAGAATTCAAATGTCTTAAAACAATCATAAATATAACACCCACCTTATGCCATATTGCTGCTCTTTTGAAATATGGAAGATATGAAACCAAATTATCTATTTGATAGGAGTGTACTCAATCCTCAGACTTAAAGTATTTAGTGCTGAATTTCAGTAAATATCTGTAGATAAAGTAGTTCCAGAGAAAAAATTAATGTTATCAGCTAAGATGCAACCTTAAGTCTATAAAATGGAATATTTCTACCAGTCACACAGCTTTAAACGTGTTCCATTTCACTGTCACAAATCATGAGCTTAGGACAAAAGTAACTGGATAAAATTAAATTATTTCTTAAACGCAGAATGAAGGCAGATTACACAGACTTCCAGCCTAAAACAATGAAATCTACTTAACTAGATTCTTCTACTGATATTGAAGAAAAATGATCATCATTTAGGAATTTGAAATAAGTCAGATTCTGCTTTAAAAATGCCTGTTTTTCTCTATTATCTGAGAGTATTAATGACTAATTTTGTGTCCATTTCTATATCACAGGTGATGCAAGTGAGCGGGATGAGCTCCACCTTGGGAGCCAGGATTTTACATAAAGAAACTTCTAACTCCACTCCTTCCAAAAAACAACCTCTTCTCTGAACACCCGAAAACATTTTTGTTTCTAAGGACCCAGTTTTGTTGCATGCAGCCAATACCAACTTTGGAGATCCCGTAGCCCAGGAGTTTATTATCAGATTATAAACAAAGAAAGCCTCAGGTTATTTGAATAAACAGATTTCTAAAGAGCATTCATATTAGTCAAGTGACTCTACTGAGTATAAATCAGACCGTGGTCCTTCTTTGGAGGGATCTTTCAGTGAACTGTGATGAAATTTTATTGGAAACATGTATAATATCATGGATCTGATTGAAACTGATAATTTATTTGAGGCTGAATTTTGTTTTTTCAGAACATGAAAAGGGTGAATATTTAATGAGTTTATTACATAAAGGCCAACCAGAAGAAAACAAAGTCTTCCGAAAACTTTTGGCACCAATCTCTATAATTGCCCTCCAAAACCATAATTTTAGCTGCCATCTAACCCAGATTCTGGTAAATCCAGGCTTGGTGGGAAAACGTTTAAACCTTCCATTTTTTTTTCTTGGATTTTGTTTTCTTTAGAGAGACTCAGAAGTTCTTGTCCTGGACACAAACTACCTCTTCCAAAACCTTTCAAAACATTCTGTTAGTGAAGCAAAACAGCACAGAAGGGACTCTGCTCAAAATGTTGCCAAAATATGTGGGATCTCAGTTGTGATAGTGCCAGCATCCTTGAAGAAGAGTTCTTTCCTAAAACATGTTGTGATCATGAGTCAAGACCCATATTCATGTGATGCCTCAGTCTCACTCTGGAAATGGATGTTTCTTTTTCCCCTCAAGGTTCAGGTGCTCAAATCCATATTTCCACCCACGATCCAACGGTTTTTGCCAACAAATCACCACCAGCCCTGGTGAACTTCGCTCTTTTCCACAGAAAGAAACAAAAATCAAGTGGATGCCCTCAGGATGGGTGAGAGTTTATCTCTGTAAACATGTCCTTTGGAAATTCACCCCAGAAAAAATAAAAAAGCCAACCAGAAAAAAATTATTCTTGCCCAACCACAGGACTGTAATTTATGGCCAAAATGTAGCTCTGATCTGACTTTCTTCATGATCGTTCACTTCAATTAAGCCGTTCAAAATTAATTACACCGTTTCCACAAGAACTGTGCCATGAAGGGATCATTTAAACCCATCCATCCTCAGAATGGAAACTGAGGTCATGTTCACACATGAACATACCTTGATTTTCTAACTTCTTTAATAGTGGTTTAAAATACATCAGGTATGTTCTTAGGCAGTGCCCTGATTAGTGCTGGTAAAAAAGAACTCCAGTTTGTGGTAAGTGTCAGAAGACAACAGCATATATGTTATATTTCTGTTAATAAATTAAAAATCTATTAAAAAAAAAGGTTTGAATTCAGGTTTTAATGTGGAAGAATTATTGTCTTGTAAGGAAACAATCAAAAATCATACTTTCAGGGTGAAATATCTAAAATTGGTGCCACTGTCCGAAACAAAGGCCATTTTTCAGGTTGTTCAGAAAGTGAGTTAGGAAAACTGACTGAAAGCATCTCGAATGTCTGGAAACTGGCTCCACACATCTCAACAAGGGTTTGAGGCAGAGGATGAAAAAAAAACCCAACCCAGCGGCTGTGGGAAAAGAGGAATTTTGTTTTTCTGTACTGCTAAACAGCACTGGCTTGGATTTCTTCTGTGCTACAAAGGATCTGACCTGTCTGTGAATAAAATCAGCACTAAAAAGTCTTCCAAAGGAATTTCTCTTAGTCTTCCTTCCTTCCTTTATTTATTTTTTTCCCAAGCAAAGGTTACTGCACGGCTCAGATGAACAGAGTTAAATCCCAAGATGTAAAATTGCTTTAATGTCATCATTAATTTAGCTGAGTAAAGCATTCGACACAGGAGTAAGTTCAATTTAATTAATTTAGAGATATTTACACTCCTCAAAAGGCAAGTTCATGGGGTTTTTTCAAAGCCCTGTGAATGGCTTTGTAAACAGAAATTGAGATGGAAGTTGTACACACCAAAGTTTCCTTGAAATTTTCACAGTTAAGGTGCTTTTTTAAGTCTCAGGCTATAACATAGAATTACAGTGTTTAAGGTCATGTAGTATAAGTTATTGTTGAAAAATATTAATTACCACTATTGCATCAAACTCTGGTCGTTACAAATTTGTCTGTTCTTTAAAGCTTGCAGATAATATCAGAGAGAACTTACCTGCCCCTCTGAATTCTTTCACAGAGAAACGTGAGCTTTTTCTGAAAATAACTGAAAAAATTTCTTTCACTGCTCTTTATTACAAAAACAAACAAACAGACCAACAGACAAACAAAAAACAACGCAATACCCCCACATATAATCAAACAGCTCGAAACTGAACTGTTTCAGTTATTAAAGGCCTGTGGAGGAACCATTTCTTCATAAATTGAATACCAGCAGAGACCATCAAATAGAAATTGAACAAATTCAAGTAAACTACAACCTGGAAAGAATAAATGTGGTTTTATTCATACGCATTTTACTTTTATAAGAAAGAAGAGGCTATCAAACCCGTTTGATTGGTAATAGAAATTTTACAGTTTTTTACTTTCATTGCAAACAGTTTTATTCTTGAGTCTTGTTATCCTTTTGATATTCTCCAGTGTAGTTTTAGCAGAGAACAAATCCTTGACCATATGGGATAGCCAAAGGTAACAGAAATTCACTGGATTTTGGAATAAGCACTTTAAAAATGCGGCCTTAATAGCTACATTTGGGCCTCTTGCGTTGCTTTTTTAACAATGTAATTGATAAATCACTTCCAAAAATATGCATTCCAGTAGGAGAAAACATCATATTTACAAAGATAAGTAAAGGGCAGTGAAACTAAATACTTGGGAAACTGTATTCTTTGATTATTGTTTCTGCAAACAATTTTGCTGGCCAAATCAACGCCTTCTCTGTTAATCTTTTCTTTCACTGAGTTTTAGTAGCCTGGATAGAGTAAATTGGATATTCCAGGTCCGTTATGCAAGTGAACTCAATCAAAGCCTAAGATGTTGTACATGCAGACTCACTGAATGTGAAATCAGAGAGGCTGAGGGATTTATAATTCTACATATGAATAATGAAATTCCCAAAATGGCAAGATACTCTAAGACAAATTCTTCTAAGACTGAATTTTCAGACTTAAATTGGAAAAAATAAGGAAGACATAAGAGTCTGGTACTGCAATGAAGAGAGAAACACATTTGGGCACAAAGGACATAGAAGGCGGCAATCTTGCGACCAGAAAAACAGAACTTCAGGATTTGCAGTTATTTTTATTTCAGTCTTCTCAATAGCTCTAGAGAGTAACAATCAAATATGTTCACTTTTCCTTAATTTTCACCTGGTCTTTTCCAGCTGTAGGAATTTGGGTTTGCAACCTGGATTGCAGAGAATATTTGACTTCCGTCAATGACTGCAGTTATCTCAAATTCAGGTTTGCTGTGCAGAGTGGGGACGAAAAATTCGCTTTTACAAACTTCCTGAGTCAGTTGTTCAACATTCACTTTCAGTGAACTTCTCATAAACAACCTTTTTTAACAATGGCAAACAGGATGGTGACAGATAAAGATCTTTGTAAGCTATTTTATTTTAAAAATAGAAGATTGTGGGACATTTCTCAATAGCTGTGTTCTTTCTTACAATGCATGACAATGGCTATACATATAATGAGTTTTTCCTACAGTTAAAGCTGTTAAACAGATTTTAGACTGCTTTTTCAAATTGAATAGACTTTTTGTAGATAATTATGTAATCTCACATGAATCAGACTAGAAAAAAGGAGGGAAGCAGTGCATTGATACAACCCAAATCACCTCCAATTTATAGCAAGTAAAATAAATTAATTGTAATACTACATTATTGCAGCAAGCAGTGAGGAACACTAAACAAATAAATATAATGAATAACTGACACCAAGGTGACTAAAACATTAATGAATTTTGACAGCTCATAGTATAATTAAAGATGCCATAGAATATTTGTGTCTGTAAAGCCTCTAGCAGAAAGATTAATTTAAAGATTACAGTATTAAGGCCAGAAACAGATTTTCCAAGTATATATTATTATCAAGTACATGTTAGGAAAGCATGTCACTCTCAAGAACGGTACAAGGAGATTTGGTATTATAGACATAATTCTTCAGACCTGCTAATAAGAACAAACTCCCCGTCTCAAATTCGCTGTATAGGGATGAGGAAAAGGAGTAAATAAACTTTTCCAGGCTATTCCCAAGAAACTTCAGCCATGAATCATGGCAGAATTTGCATGCAGGAAGGAACAGAGTCAGCATGGAGTTACAGAGATTAATACATCCAACATGCAGACTGGACACACCCACTCATTTGCATAGATTTGCTCAGGGAAAATGGGACAGTAATGCTGCAAAAAGAGTATTCATTGATTGTGGTCCTTCAAGAGACTTGATCTTCACTTCACTTCCACCTCCCCTCAAAAATTCAGATCCTAGTTTGTGGAAAAAGTGAGGAATTTAATGCTGAAATTGGGACAGGCAGCACAGTCATGGAAACCTGTGTCACTTGTTTTGCAAATGAGATTATGTGTTAGAAAAGGTAACAATCAATATTTCTGATTTCCTTATCAGTACGAACTACTCTCTCTGAAGAGGGGTGTTACTGAGAAAAACTAAGAACTCAGATTCCTGGGAAGAATCATGAGCTCAAACCTGGCTGATGAGCGCTATCCATATTTGAGTGGCTTTCTTCCATCTCTCCTTTATTTCCTCCTTAATAAGCAGATCTGTTTCTCCATAATAATATTTTTCAAATGCAACCTCAGTTCCTTAGCTTTGCTTCTCGGAGTAGGGAGTTTATTTCCCTTTCTCTAAGAATACCCCGAATAAAAGTGTCGACTTCTGCAAGACTATCCTACAGGAATAAAATCTGAAGTCCATGTGAACCACTCCTTAAAATTGTGTTAGATAACTGACAGTGTGCTGCAATAAGCTTTTAAAAAATCACAGGGAAAAGTAAACACAATAAATAACTTTTTAGACAGCATCAGGCAACAATCTTTAGGCAATGTTGGTAAAAAGAAGGCTACATCAAGGGAAATGTTATTTTAGGATACTCTCCCCTTTTGTTCTTTCCTTCTCCCTTGTCCCCCTTTTTCTTTTTTTTTTTTTTTTTTTTTCTTTTTTTTTTTTTTTTTCTGGGAGTAATTTAAAGATTCCACTGTGTGCCATTTTTACAGTAAATTATGTCCTGACTGAATTAAAGTTTTATAGGCAAGGGAAATGTGCACACTTTAAATGGAACCACTTAAAATGCACCTGTAATATATCACCTCATGTCATTGCTTATTGCAGTTGTGTCTAAAAAATAAGATTTATTGAAAGAATATAGACTAATACGAAGACCAATGTACAAAATAATAAAATGTCGATGTATAGAGAGGTCTGTTAGTGTCCCAATGATCTTCTGCTTCTCTGTCACAGGTAATATAGTGATTTTCAACTTTCAGTCTTGAGATCCTTCAGAGTCCTCCTCATTACTGCAGAAGCACACGAAAACTCGAAAGGAAAGCTAGAGCAGAGCAGCCATGGATCTATATTAAAAACCAGCAATTCAGAAACTGACTGAGATATAAAACTGTCCCAAAACAGTCCAAATGGCCAAAAAAATCTCACCAGTTGTAATGGTTTTTCTCATTTCTGTTTAGATAACTTACCATAATTGGTCTACTACCTTAGAGCTGGAGGTGCTCCTTTGGAGGATTTTCTGTCTGTAGGGAGTGGGGAATAGCAGGGATTATTTGGAGTCACCTGTAATTGGAAGTCTCACCTTAAATTTATTGGTGATTTTGTTGTGCAGTGAAGTCCATCACAGGGAACGGAACCTGCAATTCCAAACCCTGCCTGACCTCTACACTCTCCTCATCCTCAAATAATGCCACGGGTCGCTCCTGAGCAAACTCCTTATCTTCCAGGGTGGATGGGCAATAATTAATCCAGCCCTGTCTGTGAAGGCCAGGTTAAGTGTGAGAAAATGATAAAACGACACGGAAAAATCCCACAGTTTTCTATCCCGTCACTTTGATAAATAATCCGTAAAATAAACACGAAGCCTTGTAAGGGTTGTGTGATGCATGAGCACAGAATCATAAAATTATTAAGGCTGGAAAAGACCTCCAAAATCACTGAGTGCAGCCATTAACGTCCCCACCACTGTGTCCACCCCTAAGCCATGTCACCAAGGGCCACGTCCACGTGGGTTTTGAGAAATTCTGATTTCACCCCCTTCCCTGGGCAGCCCGTTCCATTGCATGACCACCCTTTCAGGGCAGAACTTTTTCCAAATATCAAATCTAAAGCACTCCTGATGTGAACTGAGACAGTTTCGTCTTGTCCTGTGTGCCATGCTTAAGTTTGAAATGGAAAACCACAAAAAAGTGTGAGGGGGAAAACAGGAAATAAAAGAGTAAAATAGGTATCAGCCATAGGATTGGTTTTTTGCTCTTCCTTTGCAGGAACATTAAATAAATTCCATCATATGCCTCAGAAAACACTGAGAGATGGCTTCCTTCCTCCTTTTTATCCTTTAGTCTCTGTATCACAGAGTGTGCTCTTTTAATTTTAGTTCTTTTTCTCTGTAAATAACTTTGCATGATCATAATTTAAAAAAAAAACGAAACATTAATTTGGGAAAAACAAATAATTGTTTTATGTCTCAGAGCCTTTACTGCTACCATCTTACTGCTCCAAAAATTAACCAAGGAGAAAAAATGACACAGATAAAATTATGTGTCTGTAGAGATTAGGTAATTTTAATAATTTTACGACATTTTATTGTAAGGCATTTATTCTGGCTGCCTTAGGATGAATCATTAAAAATCAGTGCTGAATTCTGCTCTCTTAATTTTTAAATTACACAGCAGGTGGTGGGGATGGGGAGGAAAGAGGAGAACAATATTATGTATGCAATGTACTGTAAAGTTTTGTGTGTTTATGAAATGAGTTGATGCAATTTATAGCAAGAATACGGCAGCAAGTAGAGATCACGTTTTAGTGTTTCTTCATCTCTTGGGCAAAAAAATTCAACATGGGTGTAGATCCATGTCTGTTTTTCCACCTTTGGCAGTTTTCCCTGTTTTCAAGACCTGCTTAGGACTATCTAAAAAGTGTCTGGCATCGTGCCTGCAGTAGGAGGCTGAGAAAAAAGGGAGCAGGCAGGTGTGTTTGACAGACAAATCATCTCTGAAAAAGACTCTGCTGATGATCAGTTCCACTCATTGCCTCCCCGACATTTGTAATGTCATTTCTTCTGGAGCAGAAATCAGCCTCGTCCTGCCTCAGAAGAGAAGGAGCAGCAGAAAAAAAACTAAAACTGCATCAAGCAGCGCGTGTGTCAGGTTTCTGTGCGCAGGACAGAAGTAGTTTGCCTGTGTTTTGCTGTTAACAGCAGCACAAAAAATGCCATTATCCCCACAGTGCATTAAAAAGGAATTTACAGAATGATGTACATAAGACTCTGGCTTGGTGGGATTTCAGGAGACAGAACAGTGCAATTACCACATGCAGAAAAATACCATTTTTCTGCTCACTTCTGCACAGCCTTGGAGATTTTTCCCCACCATTTTTTTCTTCCCAGACAGTATCCCTTTCTCAGATTACATCACGCCTTTATAATTCCCCCAGATGCAACATGTTCCATTTCTATAATTAATAAGTGACAATTGCTAGACAAACACGCACTCTGGATGGAATAATTGTTTCATTTGAGAACGTGCTGAAGCAATTAGAACTCCCTTTCCCTGGGCAGGGTGATTGTAATAGCATCGCTTTTTGTGGTAAATTAACAGCTAATTATCTTTATCCTGAAACTTTTTGGGACAGTGCTCTGGATCCATCAAAAGGCCCCTACGGTATTCCTAATTTACTGCTCCTGAGATCTATCTAGCCTTATTTTAAGGTTTTTTCCTTATATTTATAAGTTCTTCTCATTATCTTAAGCTGGGAAAGAGATACAGAAGACCCAGTTAACAAGGCACAAACTAAAAAACACACAGAAGTCTGCGCTAATGAAAAAACCCTTCCATTTCCATAAAGTCTCTCCTTGTGAATGCTAATTGGCAATGAAAAAGAAAAAAAGATACTGTGTTTCAAAAAACAGACTGAGTTGACATTGCTGTGTTAATTTATCCAGTTGAGAATAGTCTGTGCATTTGTGGGGTTGACAGGAAGAGGTTGTACTTCAGTCAGTTAGAAACTTTCCTCCTGCATTCAGTTTTTGTGCAGAAATGTCTGTCACCTAAACCTGATTTTATTCCTGAGGCTCCTTTCCTTGGCTAAGCTGAGAAAAGAAAAATCGTTAGTCTGCTAGTAACATAATTGTGCTAATTTACCACAAAAAACAAGTCCAATAAAATAGCAAACACAATGGCACTGCTGCACTGTGCCTTCCCATTTCTTGTTTATCGAACATATTTATTTTAGAGAAAACACAGTTTCTTGCTGCTGCCAGTGCTTCTTACTTGCTCTGTGCACAACGGAACACTTTCATCCTTTATTTTCTCCTAAGCCTTTTTCACTTTGGGCAACTTAATTCACATTTTTAAAAAATGAAATGAAAACCCGCACATGTGAGTGAGGTAAACTCCCATGAGCCACCTTTACTGAATAAATACAATGCTGGATTCTTCCTTGTAGAAATTCTCAGATGTTGGATTTTGAAGGCTTCTGAAACAAAATTAATTGGTACCTAGCAAGAAATTTGCAGCTGAATAGGGGCTTCTAAATCTTCTTCTATTTTACATCACCAGGTTAACGACAGTTACTCAATCATTTCTTGCTTCTGAAAACGTGGCCACTGAAGTTCAGGGGAGATTCAGCAGTGAAAGGCTGTGAGTTCCTCATGGCAATTTCTGTCCCATCTGTAACTGATACCACAAGTAAACAAGAATTCCCTCTCCGCAGGGGTTGGAAAGCAGAGAGTGTGTATTTATAGATTTCTATTATGGATCGTATTACAATTTCAATATCTGAAACTCAATGTTCTTTTTTACCTTCTCTCTGGGTGATTTAGTAAAGTGTAAAGAGACAATAGCAACCAACTTACATAACAGCACCTAACAAAATTAATTTCAACAGCTGACTGAAGTAGTCACAAAAAATCCTGTTAAATGGGAAAAAAGAAAATTATGTAGAACTTAGAAATCCGTGTTAACAGTGAATCAGCTGGGATTTTCATTAATTTGGTGAAATCTCCAAACTACTTTACAGCTTTTCTTCCTTTTTTTTTTTTTTCCCATTTTTAGCTAGATTTCCTACTCCTAATCCAAGAACAAGGAAAATTCAAGGCGTTTCAAGGAGTTTCTTCCAAATACGGCTGTGTTTTTCTGGAAATTAAACCTGTCCTGTGTTTTTCTGGAAATTAAACCTGTCCTGGATTTCTGGAGCAGAGGATGCCCCTCTACCTCTGCACATCTCCAGCTCAGCTGCTGCCCATCCCAGCCTGGACCATGTGGGAATGTTCTCTCATGGACTCAGGGCACCTCTGATGCACCTCGGCTCTGGACCAGTTCCATAAAAATCCGATCCTTCCCTTGAAAGCTGCATTTGCTGTGGTTTTCCAGAGCAACTGCCCAACAGAGTGCAAACCAGGTCATCCAAGGCAAAAATGTGACCCTTGTTCATCTCAGTCTGAGAACCCTCTGGGCAAACACCGAAAAGCAAATACCACTGATCCTTTGGGAATTCAGATGAGGAATCTGATACCTAAAAATAGGAATTATTTCCCAAGGCCCAGCTTGTTTTGAGCCACTTCAGAGAAATACCAAGGCAGATGTTCAAGATGCTTATCATCTTTCATTAACAGGCTTAAATATTACATGTGAGGATCACTAAAGATGTTTAAATGTCTGCATATGTGCACAAAATCACATAAAGGCTTCTGTAGTTTGCTCAGATGTTTAACTCAAAACTGATTCTTCATTAATTTCTTCACATCAAAAGCTAAAGTGAATGAAGTCTGGATGCCATTAAAGTACAGTGAAAAGCATTTTGAACACCAGCTATATAAAATACGTCTAATAAAAATCAAATATACATTTTATTCATACCTAGCCCTTTCCTGTGTATTGATGTACCTTAACCCCCGTGAGGGTTGATGACAAAATACTTTAAAAACGTCGCCTTTGGACCATGGTATTCACTCTGTAGGACTTAAGGATCACAGAATTCCAGAATACTTGGGGTTGGAAGGGATCTTGAGAGCTGATCCATCCCAAGCCGTGCCCAGGCAGGGTCCCCTGGAGCAGGGACACAGAACGTGTCCAGCTGGGGCTGGGATGTCCCCAGACAGGGACACTCCACGCCCTCCCTGGGCAGCTGTGCCAGGGCTCTGCCCCTCCATGGAAAGAAGTTCTTCCTCCTGCTGGGGTGGAACTTGCTGGGCTTGATTTGATGGCCCCTGCTCCTCGTGCTGTCCCTGGCACCTCTGAGCAGACTCTGGCCCCATCCTCTGGCACCCTCTGAGGTGTTAACACAGATTGATGAGATCACCTCTCAGTCTTCTCTTCTTCAGACTAAACAGGCTCAAATCCAGGTGTTTCAGCCTCTAAATCATGTTTATGGCCTCTGTTGGACCCTCTACATCAACTCCTTTTCTTTCCTGGATTGAGGAGCCCATGGCTGGAGCCAGCAGTGCAGATGTGCCTCCCCTGGATCCCCTCCCTGCCCTGCTGGCCCCGCTCTTCCCCGCTCAGCCCAGCACATTTATCCCTTGTTTTTGCCACAGTGGGAATTTTTGTCTGGATGNGCTCTTCCCCGCTCAGCCCAGCACATTTATCCCTTGTTTTTGCCACAGTGGGAATTTTTGTCTGGATGCACGATCCAGGATGTGCTGAACAAACCCCACCTCCACCAGGAACTGGCTTCTTCCAGTTGAAAATTCCTCCCTTCTGAGCTTGTCTCAAGTTTCCCCTGTGGGGTCTCAACTCATGGCAAGTTCCTTGTGTGGCCTCGACAGTGAAAGTCAGAACCTGCAATGAGAAGATTAAAATTGTTAGTTCTGAAGAACATCTTTTTTCCCACTTGCTCATGAAAGAACATCTGCTCTTAAAGAAAAAAAAAAATAAATGAGTGAATATAATCGTGATAGATACCACTACATGTAGTTCAAAAATATTTATTATACCCTGGATTACTTCTGATGAGTTCCACTTACACGAGTGAATTTGCATATGGAAAAGACTAAGCAATGACTAGAGAAAGGAACATTGGCAGCTAATTCAAATATATGTATTTATATTCTTGTATGCTTATTTTTGTGTTTATAAATGCAATAAACCACATGCAATGGTCACCAAAGAGAGCATCCTGGTTATAATGCTGGTTACATCAAAGCTCTTTCTTACTTTCCTTTATTGACTGAGAGATTTATAAATATTTCCTTTGGATTTCTCCACCCCAGTGACCTGCAACTGAGGACATCATGCAGCATTTATATATCTATATATATATA
>VZTX01011650.1:0-15737 GCA_013400915.1 Pardalotus punctatus
ATCAGGGGATGGAGCTGCTCCAGTGCTCAGGCGGGTGAGTCACGGCCCCTCTGAGTCACATCCATCCCCCGGCAGATCCATGATTTCATCGCTGGAGGTTCAGGCTGAAAGTGCCCCAAGGAGGGAGATTGATGACCCTGGAAGTCCAAAGGAGTGGGAGTGGGATGTTTATGGGGAATGCAGTGAAGCTCCGAGCTGGATGAGACCTGCATGTATCGGGATGTGCTGATGTCATTGCGTTGACGATTTGTGTTGGAAAAGAAAAGCTCCAGCCACAATCTCCAGGTTCCTGGAAACTCTGAGGAGGATTTATTGTTCTGTGCTGCTGAATGGGGCTTTGCACGCGCCTTTGCACGCGTTATCCTGAGTTTTGGATGTGTGGATTCAGTGCTGGCCGAGGCGTGGCTGCTCTGTGCGGCTGTGAGTGTCCCTGGGGAGGGAAGGAAGGAAGGAAGGAAGGAAGGAAGGAAGGAAGGAAGGAAGGAAGGAAGGAAAGAAGGAAGGAAGGCAGGCTGAGAACTCCCAGGAACACAATCCCCTCCTCAGCCTCCTGAACCTCTCCCGACCCTTCCAGCTTCCCTTTTCCTGCTGCCAATTAACGAAGCTCATCCCTTTGGAAGCTCATCCCTTTAATTGTTTTGCGGGATCGGTTTCCTCTGCTCGGCTGCTGCTCCTGACGTTTTCCTTGGCTCTTCCTGCTGGGAACACCTTGGGGCAGGCGGAGCCCCACGCTCCAGCCTGATGCGTTTTGCAGTGAGGATTTCCAAAGGAATCCAGGCTGTGAAATCCCATGGCTCTGCACCTGCTATCCAGCCTGGAAAAGGGCTGTACAGGCTGGAATAGTCACAGGGAGGTGATGACCAAACTGTAAAAAGAAGGAATGGGACAAAGACCAGAGGGTTCTGTGCAGTTTTCCCTGGGAAAACTGTCTGAGTGTTTCTCCACGTTGCGAGGGAATTTGAGCAGCCCCATCCATCGACCTCACCCAAAAATCAGGGGTGAGAGATCTCCGTGGTTTGCCCAAGCCTTTCCAAGGGCAGGGATCTGGGATTGCCTCTGTCTCTGCTCTGGGGACAATTCCAAGAGTTCAGTCCCTCTGCTCTGGGACCCCGTGGTGGCCTCTAAAGCAGAAAAGCAATAACACCGAAGCAATGAAGGTTTGGGGAGCTGTGTGGGGAGATCTCTCTGGTTTGTGTCAGAGCAGCAGATCTGGGCCTGGGGGCCTGGGCTCAACCTGATACAATCAGAAACAGCCCCGGAAAAGGGCTGGGGAATGAAAGAACTCCCTAAATAAAACCCAGCAGCTCCCAGCCAGGGGATCCTGGGAGGAGATAAAGGCGCGGGGAGAGGTGGATGCTCCGTGGCCAGAGCAAAGCCAGATGTGGGCTGGGCTGGCCCCGCTCCAGATGTGAGCTCTGCCTACCTGGGGCTGCGCTGGGATACAGCTGGAAGGGCTGACGGGATCTGGGGATTGTGGCCAGGATGGGGGAGGTTGGGATCAAAGTGGGCAGTGCTGGGCCAGCAGCTGTTCCTTAGGGATGAGAGGATGGAGTTTGGTCCCGCTTTTCCCTCGGGTGATGCTTTGTTCTCTGTTCCTGTCACTGATTTCTCCTCCAGAGCTGGGGTCTGTAAGGACCTGCAGAGCCCCAGTCCTGCCCACGGTGTGTCCTGGGGATCCCTGCTCCAGGGGGACCCGTGGGGATCCTCGCTGATGGATTTGGCCTTGGCTCTTGGTGGTTTAATTCTAAAAAAAAATTGGGAGCAAGAGGGGCTGCACAGCTCTTCCAAACCCCAGGGCTTTCCCTCAATATTGCACTTAGGATATCCCAATATTTCTGCTTTATATATTCATATACAATCCTTTAGAATCCCTCTGCCTCGGGCTTTGTCCTGCAGTAACTCCCTCTCCTTTGAATCCAGAGGTTCACAACACTGAATTTTGGTCACTTTGGGAGCTGGGTGAAAACTCCTGTGGTCCTTCCCAGCTTTCCTGGCCTTTGGATTGAGCTGTGGCTGCCCCCAGCTCCTCCACGCTTTGGTCTGGGCAAGATGTGCTCAGCTCTGTTCATCCTGAGCTTGCATTCCCTTCCTTACTCTCCATCCCTGACCCTGAAGCTTCTGGAGCACCCTCCGGGCGAGGAGAATCCTTTGTGGCGTGTGAAATGATGGGAATGCTGAGCAGCTCGGGTGAAACCCGGCGGGAGCAGCAGGCACCAGGACCCTGCCTGCCATTCCCAGCTCCCACACAGATGGAGCAGGAGCAGCTCCAGCTGGAGGAGGAGGAGGATGAGGATGAAAAAGCCCGTCTGGATGTGGAAGGAGCTGTGCAGATCCTCCCCAAATCAAAAATAACAGCTTTGAGTGAGTTTAGAGGAGTCCTGGCGCCGTTTGCCCGAGGATGGGAAACACATCAGGAATTGTGCCTGGTCTGGAGCAAGAAGCTGCTGTTGTGTCCCTGGAATGGTGGCACTGAGCACAGGGCACCATTTCCCTGCTGCCCAGGCATGGATTGGGATCTCTGGAGCAGGTCAGGCTCCGGGGACTGCAGTGCTGTTTCTCCGTTTATCCAGTCCTGGCGTGGCTTTCCCGAGTCCCGTGGGTGGGGTTGGATATCTAGAAAGCGAATCCTCGGCGTGGATCCGGCCCAAGCCCCCGCACTTGAGCTCTGCAAGTTGAGATCCGGATGCGAAGTTCCCAGCTGCGCCCTCTTGTCCCTGAGCCCAATCCAGCCCTGTCTCTGAGCCACCCACGGGCTTCGGGAAAACGGGATTGAGCTCAGCCTGGGAGCAGCCCCCGGCCCCTCTTCGCTGCTCACCGTGGTGAGAACTCAGCAATTCATGGAAATCTGATGGATTTCCCCAGCGTGGGCTCGGCTGGAAGCGTGAGCAGGACCAGACCTTGCGGGGTTTGGGTTTGCTGTTTGTTTTGAGCTCCCATCCCGTGCTGGCTGGTTCGGGAGGTCAGCTTGGCCAGGAGGCACAAAACCCTCGAGAAAATGTTTCCCTGGAGGACTGGGACTCTGGTGAAGTGGGAATTTCTGCCATCTCTCAGTCCTCTCTTGACAGATGTGCAAAAGGCTTGAGCTCAGGCTGGCGCGGGTTAAATGGAATATTTTGTGGTGCTTCACATTGAGAGTGGCGCTCGCTGCCTCAGCCCTGAGCTCTGTGGGTGTTTAGAGTTTCCCCATGCACGTTTTCCCACCTGGAATGGGAATATTTCATTTCCTTGACACCCAGATCTAACCCTCACCTATAACCTTTTTCTCTTCCTGTTTAATCACTTTTTTTTTCAGATTTTAGGGGTTCGGGGCATTTTGTTTGTTGTGTTTCTTCTGGGCAGTGTTTTAATCATAAGAACTTGATGTGTGCAGGTCAGGCCCATCTTTGGGTGCCCTGAGCTTGGAGTTGTGCTGGAATTACCCTTTGGATGTTATTCCTCATGGAATGCGTCACTTTTTGCCATTTCCCTCCCCGCAGAAGCCAATCTTTGCCAGGTGTGGTGTCCGTGTTTATTTTGCTGTTTAATTAGGGAATTTTGGGTGCTGCTCCACCTCTTCTCCGCCTCTCCTGGATCAGCAGCAGTTCTGGGAACGGAGGAAAAGCCCTGGCTTGCCGGGAGCAGGGTTTGGAGCACTTTGGTTCCCAGGGTCAGGGCTTTGCTGCTTTCCCAGCACATGAAAGGATTTTGCTGTCAGCGCTTTGAAAAACACCCAGAGCAAACCAAACCCAAGTGGGACTCTGGGTCTGCCTTTGGCATCTCCTGGGGCTTTTTGGGTCAAGCCACCACTGGAAAAATTCCCCGATTCTTTCCGCTGGGAAAAGCCACAAAATGGGCTGGCAAAGGGAGGACGATACAGGCAGATTAACAGCCAGGTAGTGCGGCCATGCATTTCTTGGGATGCTTCCTTGGATCATTTAACCAGTCTAAAAACCTGGTAGGGCAAAATTCCCATCTCCTACACCATTTTTTAATCTAAATAAAGGGAAAAAATCCCATTATGTCTCTATTTTCCTCTTAAGAACAAGGCTAAACACCATCAAATCACTTTTATCAAAGTCCTTCTTGAAATATTTCCCCGTCGTGGCTTGGGAACATTCGGAGAGGATCCAAACCTGGATGTGGTGATGGAGATTTGGTCTGAGCTCAAATCCTGGAGCTTTGTTTTCGGAATCTGTGGAGATTTGGGCAACTTTTTCCAGGATGAGGAGTTTATTTGCCGAGAAATGCAATTTTGGGGTTGACTGCAGCTCTTTACTGAGTTGGCAGTGGGAGCTCATCTTTCCGTAAAGGGCAGCTCTGTTTTTTTCCTGCATTTCCAGGGTTCAGTATTCCCATTTCTTCCCTTTCCCAGTAACATTTTATTTCACAGCCTCCAAACCTTTCTGTAAAAGGGGAAAAATGATCGGGAGCACCAAACCAAAACGAAGGGATTGGTCATGCTTTTGGGTTGACCCGAACTTAGAGGATTATTTGGGGTTTTCTTTTGCTGAGCGGAAAAATAAATCCGGAGCTTTCCGCTCCGAGTGCAAACATAACTTTCCCTCAGCCCTGGAATGAGTCAGGGAATCTCATTGTGGGATTGGCCTGATTGGGAGTGTGGAGCCAATCTCCGGGTGCTTTCTCATCTTTCTCATCAGGAGGATGAATTAGGATTTAATTAATGCTTTGATCTTGGGAAGTGGCGCTTCCCGGATCCTCGTTCCCTGTGCCTGCTCCCGGCCAAGCCCCTGTCCTTGCCCGTGGTCACTTTGTCCTTGAGTGGACGTGGGTTAAATGCTTGTGAATGCACGAGGGGCAGATTCAGACCTCAATTAACCGGGTAATTAACTCAATTAACTCACTGAGTTAAAGGTCAGGATGTGCTTTTAGGAACTCGCTGCACTTTGAGCTCTTGGAACGTGTCCATAAAATTGCCCTCTTTTCCAGCAAAGTGTTCCCTAGGGCTGCAGGGAATCCCTGGTGGGGTTTGGGAAGAGGGGGTTGGATGTTCCTGCTCCAGGATGTTGATCCCGACCGTGCCGGTCTGGAATCGGGAGAGTTATGGGACAGAATCACGGATGGGTTGGATTGGGAGGGATCCAGGGACACCCTGCACGGAGCGGGCTGCTCCAAGAGAACATTCCACGGGATGACGGGCTCTGCAGCAGGCTGGGATCCCGGCGCTGACCGAGCCTGGAACGTGCGGTGCAGGATGCAGCGGGACACCGGGATTCACGGCTCCGCCATTCCCGGGAGCTTGTCCGGGAGCAATCCCAGGGCTGATGTCACTCCAGGAGCCGCCGAGCGTCCCTGCAGCTGCCTCACCCGAGGACTCGGTGCTCGGGATGGATCAGCGCCGACAGCGAGGAGGAATGCGGGATTGTTCCCTGCTGTCAGCAGCGCTCGGGAAGGTGGGAATGCTGCTCCGGGCTGGAGCGGGAGCTGGGCTGGGCTGTCCCAGCCGGGAGCCCAGCGGGGCTGGGCTGGCGAGTGATGGCTCTGGCGGAGCTGCTGACAGATTCCAGGCGAGCTCCTGGGGCCAATTCCCGTTCCTGGATGTACGGAAAACCGGGATGCTCCCATCCCCTCCATCTCCCGGCTCTTTCCCGGCTGCTTTGGATTTTATTACCCATCTCTCTTAATTCGGAGACTCCCTCTGGGGAGATGTCTCTCTTCCATCTTCCTCCTGCTCATCCCTCTTCTTGCCTCCTCCTCGCTGCTCCAGCGGTTTGTCCGGGATTTTCCGTGTTTATTAACGGCACATCCCTTGTCCTGGCGGCTGATTCCTGCTGAGCATCTCCCGAATTCCTGCATCTCCCAGCTCTGCCTGTTGTTTCATGGAGCTGGGGAATGTGGCACAGGGCTGTTTCTCTGTGATAAACCTGGAGCTTCCCGGCCTCCTGCCTCCTCTCAAATCCATGCAAAGCAGGATAAATATTCCCTGGAAATTCCAGGATAAATTCCCTGGAAATGTGCAAACCTCGCTTAAACTGAAAGACAAACCTATTCCTGGGTTTGCTCGAGTCACCCCTGTGTGTAGAAAATAAATTTAAAAATTATTCCTGAGGGCAACTTCCTCATGTGACGGAACCAGCAAGGAGTTTTAGGTGGCTTTAAAAGCAAGAAGCTGCATCCGGGGAGGGTTAGGCTGGATATCAGGAGAAGTTCTTCATCCAGAGGGCGGAACAGGCTCCCCATGGAATGGGCACGGCTCCAGGGATGCACAGGGTGGGATTGCTGGGGTGTCTGTGCAGGGCCAGGAGCTGGATTTGGACGATCCCTGTGGATCCAACTCACTTCATTGCATTTATTTCTGTATTTTTGCAAAAAATGCTCCTAAAAAGGACCTGTGGGTGATGCCCCCGTTCCTGCAGAGCCCGAGATCGCCGCGGGAATGAGGGACACACACACACTGCAGCCCTGCCGTCGGGAATGTGCCTTTGGGAATGCTCCTTTTCGCTCCAGGGCCCCGTGTCCGGATGTCTGCAGACATCAAACCCTTTTCCACGTTCCCCTTTCAGGTCAGCTTCGCCTTGCCTTGGATGGAGTGAAAACAAACAGATGTTCCCGGAGCGCCGGGCTGACCTGGAAGCCATTAATTAGGGAGTGAGGGAAAGAGGAGAGTGCAGGGTTTGGATTTCCTTTAAGGAGAGCTATTTTTAGGCTCAGGACAAGTTAACAGCAACCTGCTGCTGGGCCAGTGGGGAAAACGAGGAGTAATGGCTTCCTTTCCGGGAGGGATGGCTGCTGGAATGCTGTGATTCCTGGGATTGGGTTAAGTAAAGTTTAGATTAATTAATTTGGGGGGGAAAAGTGTGTGTGTGTGTCCCTGGTCTTGCTCTGGAGGAATCGTAGGATCAGGGAATGGTTTGGTTTGGAAGGAAACTCAAAGTTCATCCCATCCCACCCCTGCCATGGGGCAGGGACACCTCCCGCTGTCCCAGGCTGCTCCAAGCCCTGTCCAGCCTGGACATCACTCCCAGGGATCCAGGGGCAGCCACAGCCCCTCTGTGCTTCACCACCCTCCTTGTAAACCTCCGCCTGCTTCACATCCCAATCCAGTCACGGCGTTTATTTTTGTGGGATTGTATCTTCCCCCCAGCTAAACCAGGCTCATTTTCGGGCTCTGGGTTGGGAACATGTTTTGGTGACCCCGTGGCAGATCCGTGACACCGCTCCGCTTCCCTGCCCAGCAGGGCCGGGGCGTTAATCCCGGAGCTGCTTCCCCGCAGCTGCATTCCCGAAGATCTGGGATTGTGTGAAATGACCCGGCTTGGATTGTCCTGTCCTGCTCGGCCCTCGCTGGCCAGCGGCCACACGAGCTGCTGGAGCTGCGTCCGGAGCTCCCGAGCACCTGGGCCCCGTTCCTGGAAACCTTTCCGAGCCGTGGAAGCAGCGCATGGAAGCGCTGGGGCTGGAAGGGCTGGGATGGAGCAGCCCTGGGGACGGCGTGGGAGTCCCGGTGTCGTGTTCGGCTGTGGAACCTGCCCAGCTCCATCCTCCGGGAGGGATCTGTGCTGTCCTGGAGACCTGGCCAAGGAGGAGAGGAGGGACGTGAGAGCGGCACAAAGCCAGGAACGCAGAGCCGGCTGTGGGCTCGGCACCGGGAATGGCGGGAATGGTGATCCCGTGGCTTGGCACTGCCCTCCAGCTGGTGTCCGTGCTGCCCAGGGAGTTTTTCCAGCCCGAGGATCCCGGGAATCGCGTGGCAGGTGTTCGAGCCTGGCTCTGTGCGCACGCAGATTTTTCTGCACGAGCACAAAGCCGGGATCCGGGGGAGGTTCCCATCCTTCGTGCTGTGCTTTGTGGGGATTTTTCCCTCCCTGCTTTTTGGGAATGTGCAGTGGCCACGGCCTCGTTGTGCTGGGAGCGGTGCAGGAAAGGATTGACTCTCACCTTGCCCCCCTTCCAGGACTCCTTTTCCCGCTGGAGACGGAGCCCGACCTCAATAAATGTCTTTGACTTCTCTTCAGCGTCACATTCCTGCAGCCTCTGGAAATCAATCAATCATCCCTCTGTCAGGAACCCCCCCTTCCCCAGCCCAGGTGGGCATGGAGTGTTCCCTGGAATTCAGGGACGTTTCTGGTGCTCCCAGCGTGTTCGTGGGAGCAGGACTTGACTTGCTGCTCTGGGAAGTGCTGATGGACGGGGCTGGTTTTTGTGCTGTCGTGGAAGCACTGTGGGATCACCCAGATTTAATCATTGCAGGGACAAAGAATTCCCTTCTGGAGCTTCATCAGGCTTGGCAGGAGGAGAGGGACTGTTCCCTCTGGAGTAGGTGAGGGGTTGGAAGATGTTTTCCCTTGGAAAAGCTCCGGCTTTGCGTGTGTACTGCATTAAAAGGTTTAATCCTATAAAGTTAATAATCCCACCCTGATCCTGTCCCTGGATCCCCATTCATTTGGGATGGGGGGAGCTGAGCCGGGGCTGGACAGGTGAGTGCCTGTGGGACCAGGTGCTCTCAGGTGCTGCTGCCTCTTGTGGAGCCACGGAAAACGTCAGGGAGGGCGGGACTGCAGAGCCGGCGGGAAAGGGGAGCTGGGCCTTCCAGCACATCCTTGGAATCGTGAGATCATGGAATGGTTTGGGTTGGAAGGGACCTCAAAATCACCTCATTCCTGCCCTGCCGGGAGGACATTCCGCTATCCCAGGTTGCTCCTGGCTTTGGAAACTTCCAGGGATGGGGCAGCCACAGCTTCCCTGGGAAAGCTGTGCTGGTGTTTTACCACCCTCATAACAAATCTGCTGTTTCAGATCCCAATCCAATTGCGGAATTATTTCTGTAGGATTGGTTTTTCTCCTAGCTGAGATAAACTTATTTTGGGACTCGGGGTTGCTTCTGTTTCTTGGGAACAACCTGGCAGATATCCAGGCACCCTCTCCAGGTGAAATACCTGCAGCGGAGCTTCGATCTTGCTCCAAGTCATTTCAATTCCTGCAGCACGGATTTGTCGGGAGAAGCGTGGAATTTTTTGTGTCGTCTCCTGTGAGTGAGGAAAACTCAGGGAACAGTCCCATGTTCTGAGCAGGAATTGTGTTATTCTTTTAAGTTCTCTCTTTTTTTATAAGAAATGGGTTGGCTGAATGATGGGAACAGTTTGAGCGTTTTCTATAGGACTAAATCACAGGGATGTTTGTTTAACCTACAGCGAGGGACCCCAAATCTGTGGGGTTTAATTTGAATGCGTGTTTTACATAGGCAGGATGACAAGGTTATTAAAAACGGAGCCACTGTTGAAGTAAAGCACAAACAGCAGACTCTGAAGGGGCTTTTCCTTCCCTCGGCAGAGCCCTCCACCCCTGGAGCCAAAGCTGAGTGTGACATCACAGAATCATGGAATGGTTTGGGTGGGAAGGGTCCTTAGAACTCATCCAGGACCCTTCCCCTATCCCAGGCTGCTCCAAGCCCCATCCAGCCTGGCCTTGGACACTTCCAGGGATCATGGGGCAGCCAGAGCTGCCCTGGGCACCCTGGGCCACCTTTATCCTTAGGGAGAGAAAACCAGGACTGAATGTATCGGTGACAATTTTCCTTGGTAGTGTTGGGGGACGAGTCAGGCTCGATTTCCTCCAGATTGATGTGAAAACCCGGGATTGTCCATGGAATGCCCCACGGATGTGGGGCTGAGCCCCAGCAGGAGCAGTTCCCAGCTCTGGAAGCGTTGGGGACAAAGGACAGGCGGAGGTGACAGAGGGACATCGTGGGGGTTGATTTATGTTCCCTTTTAAACAAACTCCCCTGAGCTCTCAGGGCTGGGTTTTTGAGCCGTGTCCATCATCCCAGAAATCCATCAAATCCCATCAGCTTTTGCCTCAGCAGCTCCAGATCTTCCTGTTCCTCACCTGGGTGGGGAAAACAAGGAATCCCTCAGCAAAGGGAGGTGGGATGTAATTCCTGAGCCTGCTGTGACTCCGTGGGGCGACCCTGGTCACTGCCAGTCGGGTTTTATCCATTTCCTCTGTTTCTCACCGCCCTCTGTCCTGTTAATTCTGAGGATAATCCATGCTTGTGCTGGGGGAATGCTCTTGGAGCGAGTCTGGTGTGGGTTTTTAGGTCACGATGCACTTGTGGTTCTTCCTGCCTTGGTGCTGGTGGAGATTCCCACCAGAAAATTCCCGTTCTCAGAAAACTGGCTCCATAATGAAAGAGCTTTAAAGGAATTCGAAAAACGTGGGGTGAGGCAATGAGGGCTGGAGGAGGGAGGTGCTGCTGGAGAGCAGCACTAAGGATGTGTCGGAGGATGCAGGAATGGCCCAGGCTGCACTGGGAACACATCCCAAAATTCAACTGCTTCTGGACCTCAGAACACAGTGGGAGAACCAGGAATTGCCTTTTCCAAGGTGTGTTGTTTGTGCTTCCAAAGAATCGAGGAAAAGTGGAGTAAATCGTTTGCCTGAGTTTCAGTTCTGCTGGAATAAAAGCAGAACGCGGCATCTTCCTGTTAATTGATAATTAATATCGTCCTTCAATTAATAATTAATGTTCTCCTTTCAATTAATAATTAACGTTCTCCTTTCTACCTTCTTCGGAGGTAAATGTTTGGTTGCTTTCCATGTGTGAGGTAAATCTTAGGAGCACTCCGAGCATTCCTGCAAATCCTGGGGGGGATTCCTGATTGCTTCCCATCCCAACAGCGGAACCACTTGGAAAAATGCCCTGTGACCCCTGCCCTCTCCGAAGGGCTGTGTGATGACGTGGTTCTGCGTGTCCTCCCAAAATCCCAAATAATCCTGCTCTATGTCAGCGGGAAGCCGTTCCCCCTTGTCTGTCACCACCTGCCTGTGCAAAACGTCACTTTCCCGCTATTTTCCAATTCCTCTTTAAGCTCTGGAAGGGGCTCCAAGGTCTCCCTGGAGCCTTCCCTTCTGCAGGCTGAGCATCTTTGTGGTGTCCTCTGGCCCTGCTCCAGCAGATCCGTGTCCCTTCTCACGCTCAGGACCCCAGACCTGGGCTCAGCGTTGACATTTTTTGAGTTCATTTTTCTGACAACACGGCATTTCCATGGCACGGACCCAAACACGGTCCCGACTGGAAAAAAAAAACCTGTGGAAAATCAAAGGCAAATCCTGCTGGAGCTGCCCCTGAACCTGTGACACCGAGCTGGGGCTGTGGCAGTGGTGTCGCAGGTGGGGACGGCTGTGTCCCAGGGCTCCTCATCCCAAAGCATCCTTGGAGCGGGAGGATGAGCGGATCCTCCTTCCGGATGCAGTGGGGGGGGATCCTCCTTCCATTCCTGGAGGAAAAACTGGGAAACGGGAAACCAGCTGCTCTCCCCAGCTCCCTGATTGTCGCTTTTGGGATTTTTTTTGTCCACAGTTCAGGAACTCTTTCGTACTCCTGGAATATCTGCGAGCTCACGGAGCCCACGAGTTCCTGGGTTTTACAAATTGGCCTCTTGGTCCGAGTTCTCCCGGGGTTTTTGCCTTAATGCCGAGGAGGGGGATCCTGCTGGCGGGGAGCTGGAGCTGTCCCGGCCGCGTTGCGTGCGGAGCAGCTTGTCCGGAGCCCTTGGCTGCTTCCCGGGAATCCAGAGCCTTCCCTGGGGCCGCGGGGTGTGCGCAGCTCCCTCCTCCCCCGCCACGGCTGGCTTGGGAAGAGGAATCCGTGAGGAGCAGGGGCTGTCCCACCCTGTGTCCCTAATCCTGGGCGGTGCTGGGGGCAGGATGTGCCGGAGCGCCGCATCCCAGCCAGCCCACGTAGCACCTCCAGACATCCCTGGAATGCTCATCCCTGGAAACGCTTGGACGGGGCTCCGAGCGAGCTGATCGGCTTGAAGATGGCCCTGCTTATTTCAGGGCCTGGAATTTTCCTTTCCAAGTCGGTGATCTGCACCTGATGTGGATCCCAGGTGCTGCTGGGAGGGGAGCTCGGAGCGCGAAATCCTCGCGGATTTGGGAGCGAGCGTCGCTCCAGGACGCTGATCCCATAAAGCAGCTGCTGCTGGGCTCTGCCAGGGCTGGACTCACATCTGGACACCTGATCCAGGCTTTTCCCCCTCATCCCATCATCCAGCTGTGGGCGGGTTCAGGGCGGCAGCCGGCACATGGTGGGAAGTTCTCCCAGGGAGCTCAGACAGCACAAGCTTCGCTCTGGAGGTAACACTTCGTCCTGAGGTTAATGGGAAACATTTGTGGGAATGCTCAGGGAAAAGAGGTGATTTTAACAGAATTCCGGCTTCGTGCTGCTGGTTCTGTCAGGTTTGTCAGGATCCCTTTAATTCCTGGAGCAGTTTGGTGATGGCACGTGCAGGTAAACGGAGCTTAAAAAAATTTTAAAAAAAAAGGGTTTGCCGAAGGGAAAATTAGGATTTTCTCCTGGAGGGAACAAAATGCGACAGAGAAATTTGTTCCCAAATCGCTGCTATCTTCTGGGAAAAGGGATCGTTTGAAAGAATTAATTAAATCTCAATTCGTCATCCCGGCGCAGCTGTGCCGTTTGTCAGGGCTTTGATCGGCTCCCACACCTGACTCGCGTGCGGCAGCTCCATTCCCAAACATCCACAGCTGTTTGCTGGAGCTCGGAAACAGTGCCAAGAGATTGGAAGGTGCTGCCAGGAAAAACTCAAGTTGACGAATGGGAATTACCCTTCCTGGGATGGCTGGGAGTGTTTTTAGGAAATCCAGATCTCTTGCTGCTCTCTGGCAAGTCGTTTGTATTCCAGGCAGGATCAGGCAGTCACCTCCCATTCCAGTTTGTTTTGGTGGAGCAGCCTCAGCTCCGTGTTTTCCTTGAGCAGGTGAGTTGGAATTGTGTCCGTGTCCTGCTGTGGGAGCTGGAGCTGAGGGGAGGTGGGAAGGAGGGAATTGCTGCTCTCCCTCACGTGTGTGGCAGCGCTGAATTCCCGTTCCTTCTCTCATCCTGCCCTCCCAGCCTGTAATTCCTCCCTTCCCACCTCCCTGGAAGCGTGGCAGCTCCTTGGAAGTGCTCTTGTTGGGAATGTCACCTTTCAGTGTCACCTCCGTGGTTTCCAGGGAGGGCTGTGCCTGGCACAGGGAATGTGGAGAGGTGAGGAGATGGATTTTCCATCCCCAGATCGGTCACTGCTGCTGTGGCTTTTGGTCGCCATTCCCTTGGGATGAGTTGCCTGGCACCAGCTCCCCACATCTGCTGCCAAGAGGAAGTGTTGGAAGTTTATTCCTTCCTGGGTATTTTGGGAAATGAAGCAGGCGGGATGAGGTTTCCCACAAAGAGCCTCGGTCAGCAGGGAGCAGGAGCCATTTGGGATGTGGCTCCAGGTGGAATGGATGGCGCTGCTGCTCCCTTGGTTCCTTACGGAATTCCAGGCTCGCTGTCGCTTCTCCCACCTTTCGGTTTTCCCAAGCCAAGCTCTGAGAAACCGCTCCAAGGGGTCCCACTGTTTCTGCTGATCTCCGGCTGTGGGCTTGGAAAACGTCATCAGTATCCCTAATCCTCGTTTGGACTGGGGGCAGGTGAGCTGGAGCTTCCCCAGCAATTCCTGGAACGGGATTTTCTTGGATGTTTGCCAGCAGCTGGGAGCAGATGCACAGAGTAGGATGGGAATTCTTTACGTGGTGGTGGTGATGATGATGATGATGATGATGATGATGATGATGATGATGAGCTCCCAGAGGTGCTGCAGCTCCTCCTTGGCTGTCCTGGACAGCAATTCCTGAGCTCTGGAATAGCTGGGACAGGGCAGCTCACCGGAGACACAGCGGAATTCCCATCTCCAAAAGCTCTCGGTGCTTCCTTCTGTTCCAAGCCGGGGATCCAGGTGTGTTTGTGTGGGCTGGCCAGGGAGCTCCCAGAGCTCCAGAGTGCTCCCAGGAATGCCAGGTTGATTTTTCCCTCCTCCTCCAGTTGGAGATGGAGCCTGTGCTCACCAGGGCCCAAACCGCATTTGGGAGCTGCTGCCTTTAAAGCTCAGTTCCTTTTTTTTTTTATTTTTTTAATTATAGTTATGATTTTTTCTTTTCCTTGGAGCTGGAATCAGCCTCCCAGCCCAACAGCAGTAGGGAATGTTTGGGATGGAAGCTGACCATGGCCACATTCTCCAGAAATGGATTTCTCCTCACACCTGAACTTTGGAGAGCCTGCTCACACAGGGAACGCTCACCTGGATGCTCTTCTGCTTGGCTCTCTTGTTTCCCCTTTATTTTCCTTTTTTTTTCCCCTTTTTCCACCCTTTTCCTTCCCCCCCCCACCCCAGCCCCCCCATTCCTTCTGGAATGACCCAGAGCCCTGCAGCTGGGTCTGGAATGCTGATGCGCTCCTCCTGCCAGTGCAAGACCCCGATTTTTGGTATATTTTTGCTCACATGCATAAAAAAACCTCTTTTTTCATTCCATTGAGCACGAGAGCCAAGGAAAGGAAAAGTGCAGGGAGAAGAGCCCTGAGCAGCGTGGGCTGGAGCCCAGGCAGTTGTCAGCCCTGTCTTCCCTTCCCTTCCTGTTCCCTGCCAGAAAGATCTGGAGATCCCCGCAGAGGAAAATGGACTTTTAATTTGCCATCAGTATCTGCAGAGCGCGGGACATGGAATTCCAATTCCAGGTCCAGATGGCGTTACTGAAATAACAGAAATGTGGGAAGAGGGCTCCTAAACTTCCCCCAGAGCCTCAGCGAGGGCTGGATTTGCCTATCAGCAGAGCAGCAGTAGCTGCAGGGAGGATGGAATTTGTCTCTGTGGCATTCTTTGCTCCTGGAGCTGGGAATGGATTGGCCTGGACAGCCAAGGACGAGCGTGCTCCTCTCGTGTGAATTTTAAAGGATATGCTACTGGAAGTGTGGAAAACGGCTCTGACTGGAGCTGGAATTCCTCACAGAGCTGCTCAGGGCCGTGTCTGGAATTAGGGAAGTTGTGGGTTTTTTCTTTTGTTCAAGAATTAACTCGAAGTCTGAGGGTTTTTCCTCTTCCATCGGCCCTGTTGTAGCTGGAGCCTCCAGTGCTTTCCCTTGTGATATTCCCTGACTTCTCCTGCCTCATTCCTGGTCCCTGCCCCGGTTCTGTGCACATTTCAGAACCCTGGACGTGGTGGATCCCTGTTTTTTTAGTGAGCTGTTGAATTATTTATGGATCTGCTGGGATGCGGGAGCTGCCAGCTACCGGCACGCGGCCAGCAGGGAACGGAGCCAAGCTGGGAAAGGGAAAAGCCTTCCACACTCCGGGCTGAACTCGGGGAACGTCGGGGCTGTGATCCTCGGGTGAACATCCTCCAGAAGGTCTGGAGCATCCCTCAGGAGCAGCATCCCGCTCCGGAGCCGCGGAGATGCCAGCGGTGGGAAGGGCTGGCCCCGCGGCGCGGTGAAATTCCGTGCGCCGTGCAGCAAGATGGATTTAGTTCCTGACCTTTTAAAATCCCGGAAAAAGGCTCCTTGTCTGGGCTGAAGCGTTTTCCAGCTGTTCCCCGTCTGGGGGGTGCCACAAGCCAAGGCTGAGGTTTCCAAGGAGGAGCCGAGAGTTCCAATGTCAGGGTGACACGCAGGGAGCACGCCCGGGGCTCCGGGACAGCTGGGATGGGGGATTTGGGGCCGGGAGAGGAGCGGGAAGGCTGGGAAAGCCACGTGGGGATGTGGGAGGTCTGTGCCGAGGAGTGGCAGCGGGGATGGGATCCGGGCTGGAGGAGCAGGAGGATGAGGGGTTTTGGAGCGGCTGCTCCTCCTCATCCTCCTTCTCCTCACAGGATCAACTCTTTGGGATCAGCCCTTTGGGATCAGCCCTTTGGGATCCCTGTCCCCACAGGATCAACCCTTCGGGATCAGCTCTTTGGGATCATTGTCCCCACAGGATCAGCCCTTT
>VZTX01011652.1:0-10323 GCA_013400915.1 Pardalotus punctatus
ACAACCTGACTCTGAGCAGCTTCCTGAGCAATCCTGAGCCCCAGGAACGGCTCCTGCATCCCACAGCCCCGGTGGAGCCGCGGGCAGGGGACTCCTGCTCCCCGGGGTTTTAGTTTGGACCGGTGAGACGGAGCCGCTCCCCCGCGGCGAGCTCAGCCCTCGATGCCCATCCCATTAAAGTGTTACCGGGACATGGTGGTCTCTTCCTGGCGGGCACGGCACCCGGCAGCCCCCTCCCCTCCCCGCCCCGCCGCCTGCCCACATCCTGCTGCCAAAATTTCGCTTCTCCATCCTCTCCCTCAACCCCCTGGGGGAGCAGAAACGAAACCCGCGGGCACCTCTCGCTGGGTAGGGACCAGAGGCCGGGACTTTGGGGACGGGACCGCAGCCCCGCGTGGGTTCGGCCTCGTGGGAGCTGGAAGGGTGGTGGGGACGGGCGGAAATTCCGGGGGACGGGGACGGGGACAGGACGGGTGCGCTCGTGGCACAACGTGTTCCTGCTGCGGTCGCTGCAGCGAGGCGGGGACATCTCCGGAGCCGCCGCTGCCTGTCAGGCGCTCGGCCCCAGCGTGGCCGCAGGGTCTCTGGTTCATCCGGCAGCGCTGGCTCCGGCTGTCCCTGCCTGGCTGGGGCTGCAAATGGGGAGAGCAAGTCCATGAGTGGCCAACGAAGGTCCCATCATTTCACCTTCTCAGCCAGGTGTCAGTCACCCCCCAGGCCACCAGCTGATCCTTCCCCTGGGCCCGGCTCTGGGGAAGCAGGAATGGCCCAGGACTGGCCCTGTCCTGCCAGGCTTATTGTCCCCATTTTTCCGTTCCTGCTCCACCCAGGCTCCCCATCCCCACATCCCCATCCCTGCTGTGGCCAGGCTCAATATCCCCATCTCTCCATCCCCACCCCTGCCCTGCCAGATTCAGCATCCCCATTCCCCCATCCCCATATCCCCTTCCCCACATCTCCAAGCTCGCAGCCTCCTCAAAGGTCACTCCAGGGTGTCTGTCCGGGGGAAATTGCCATCGTGGTCATTCACCTGCATCCCGGCCCTGCTGTCTGTTTACATTCATGCTGTGCTTGGGATATTTTCCATCTGGATCTTGGCAGCTGCACGGCCCCGCTCCGGCTGTGAATGTAAATGTTTATGGGTGACTCAGCCGGGCCAGGGGACCCGCAGCCGGTGGCCGTGGCCACGAAGGACACCCTGGCCGTGGGCTCCCTGCTGATGGCGCCCTGCTCTGTGTCCCCGCACCAGTGCCCTGCCAGCCAAAGCAGTCACAGGGAAAAAGGGATGCCCCCATCCTCTGGCTTCACCCCACAGCAGCTCATCCAACCTCTGCCCCCGGTGAGGATGAGGCCGGCACGCTGCAAGGATGTGGACGGGTGCAGATCTGAGGGATTGCTCCCGCTCTCCCAGCCCTGTGCCAGCCACTCTCCACCAGGAGCCCAGCAGGGATAAACGCTCCTCCACCACTGGAGCAGGAGCCGGCTGCCAGGAGCCGGGAATCGCCCTATTCGGCGCAGTCAGCAGGTCCTGTCGGGCTGCCACCGCCAACCTCACGGCGCAGGAATTCACGGGAAGCCAGCGCGGTGTCACAGCAGGATCCTCGATAATCTCTCCGGGCAGCGTGCCGTGGGGTGGCAGCGGGCTGGGGTGGGTGGCACGGGGCCGGGGGTGGCACCGGGCTGGGGTGGGTGGCACGGGGCCGGGGGTGGCACAATCCCATTCACAACGCTGCACATGATGCTCCACCCGCCTCGTGCCGCTCCGCAGGACGGGTCCCCTCGGGGTATTTTGCTGGCACAGCAAAGCGCAGCCCGGGGGACGCAAATTAGAAGCAGAGCGGGGCTGAAATGCCTCAAATTGCCGGTTCCCCGGGCGGGCTGTGCCGCCGAGCCCAGCCCTGCGCGGCCCCGCGTTCCTGCTGCCCCAAATTACACAGCGGGGCCGGGCGGTCCCGGCCCTGCCCAGCTCCGAGGGACCGGGCCCGCTCCGGCCGCAGGCAAAAACGGCATCGTAATGGCCAGTGGGAGCTGGCACCGGCAGCTGGGATGGGGATCCCAGCTGGGAGGGTGGGGACGTTGGGCAGGGAGGGACGGGGATCGTGGGCGAGGGGAAAGGGGAATCCTGGGCAGGGTGGGATGAGGACTCTGAGCAGTGAAGGGTGGGAACCCTGGGCAGGGTGGGATGCAGATCCTGGACGAGGAGGGATGGAAACTCTGGGCAAAGAAGGATGGGAATCCTGGCCAGGGTGGGATGAGCAGCAATGGGGACCCTGGATGATGTGGGATGCAGGGTGGAAAGTGGGCCCTGGACAAGGAGACAGAGCCCAACACCGGCATCGCCGGGGTAATCTCAGCCCCATCCCCGCCTGGGCTGCAGGAGCAGCGCTGGAAGCTGCTGGAACTCCTCCAGGCCGCCCTCGCCCCCAGCCTCCCCTCGCCTTTCCCCCTTCCCCTCTAAGATTTCATCACTGAGCACTTAAGGCCGGGAAAAGCCGCCCCAGCAGCTGCTGGGAGCCTCTGGGGCAGCCAGACGGACGGGGCTGTTATTTTGGGGAGCCACGACGCTGGCAGCGACGCCGGAGAAACCCCGATGGCGCCAGCTCCCCTCCGGCCGGGGGGACGGAATCCCTCGCCCCCCATCCTGCAGGGGTCACGGTCCCCGAGTGCTGGCCATGGCTTTTTGGGGGGTCTGGCAGGTCCCCAGGGAGGAGCAGAGGAAAATAGCAACAGGATGAGGTCACACAGCGGCTGCAGCCGCTTGAGCAACCTCAGGCCAGGCCGAGGGGACCAGGGCAGGGGGAGATGGAGCTCTGGGGGGGAGCAGGCGATGCCTCCAGACCCCCAAACTGGAGACCAGGACCCGGGGAGCTGAGCAGCTGCTGTGTTTGTGTTGGGAACCATGGGGATCCCTGCCTGTGTCCCTGCCTGAACCCCAAGACAGAGGTGCTCGGCCCAGAGCATTTCCAGGCTGGGACATTTAGGAAACATTTTCCTGAAATTCGGGCAGGGGGGTCCCAAGTTCTGTTTGCCCCTCTGCCTCAGTAATGCCAGGGCACCGATCCCACACCTCTCATCATCCCCCTCAGATGGGGTTTTGCCCCCACCTTCGTGGATAAAAGCATCTTTGTAACAACCCCATCCCCACTTGCACCCCAAAATGCGGCCCCTTCCGGGGAGGGTGATGGGGGGCACCACGGCTCCTTTGCTGACGGGATAAGCCAGGAGACACCCTGAGCTCCAGCTGGATTTCATCTGGGAGGGGGCTGGGGGCTGCCTGCCCTTCCCTGGCCTCCCTCACCCCCTCCCCATCCCGGCCCTAATGAGAACAAGCTGGTCCCGGGCTGCGACGCAGGAGGAGGAGGAGAAGGAGGAGGAGAAGAAGAGGGAGGAGGAGGCTCCATCCCAGCAGGCAGCAGAAGGGGTTCGAGGTGTGTGGGACAGATCCCGTCTTCCTGGATCCCTCCCGCTGGCTGCGGGCAAGGTGAGGACCCCTCTGGCTGTGACAGGCTGCTCCCCAGTTTTGGGGTGGCTCTGGATGCAGGGCACAGGCTGTCCCACAGCTGGGGGAGCTGGGGTGAGGGCTGGGCATGGTCCCCACGGCGGGACACGGGATGGAGTCGGCCACATGGCTGCATTCCCAGGCAGGAATGGACAAAATCGTGAATTTTGGAGCAGTTGGGAAGCAGAGAAAAGCGAAGCCGGGGGCACGCTGTGGGTGTGGGGGTGGGCGAGGATGGGGCTGGAATGGGATTGGGATGGAGGGCTGGTAATGCCCATGGTGCCAGGCCCTGCTCTTGGCACTGCTTTGGCCTTTGCTCAGTCCCTCCACGGCCACGGCTGCTCCTCAGCTCCACTGCCGGACGGGGAATTGACACCGTCCCCATCCCGGGACCCCTTTCCCGCCGAGGGGCCCCTGTCTGCGGGGAAGGAGATCATGACTGGGCTCATCCCAGCCCCACAAATGCTTCATTCTCCTGGTGCTGGTCAGTGCTGTGACCCCACAGCCGCAGCAGTGCCCGTGGGGAGCCGGGAGGGTCGGGGGTCCGGGGGCACCTCCCACCTCCGCTGCCGTTTGTTTGCTCTGGATTAATGGAAACCAGATTGTGCAGCCGGGAAAGAGCCTGGAAGCCAAATCCTGCTGCTGGAGTCCCTCCCGGACTGCAGAGCTGCTGGCTTGGGTTTGTTTGGGGGGAAAATGGGACGCGGGTTGGGATTTGGGGGTCCTGAGGTTGGGGAATTGTCATGGATCCTCGCTGATGGACCTGGGGAGCTGTTTCCCGTGACCTCCCCGTGGAGCCGCGTGGAGGGGAAGAGCTCTGGGAATGGCTCGATGGCGTTACGTGGCGTGGCACGCGTCGATGTCCCTCGGGAACGCGTCGCGATGTGGTGGGGACGGTCACGTCCCTCTCCCGAATCCCACGGGGTGCGGAGCCCAGCCAGGGGCTCACCCCGGTCACTGCTCTGGGGTGGGAAGCGTGTGTGCCGTGTCCCACAGCACGCTGTGGCTGTGGAATGGGGGCAGATCCAGCCCCATCCGAGCGAGGAGCACGGCACGGGGACAGAGCTGGCCGTCCCCCTTCACCAGGGACACTCGGGCACCCCCATTCCCTGCACCTCAGAGCTCTGGGCTCCCCCTTTGTCCCGTGCCCCATCCCGGCTCCACTCAACCACCATGGTGGCACCGGGGTGAAATCCTGCCCCAACCTATTTTTAGCCGTGCCTCCAGCTGGGAATTAACGGTCCAGGCCGGCGGTTGGGAAATGCCTCTTGCGCCGGGCCCGGCCCCTTTGTAACATCGCCTGTGTCAAAGTTTCCACTGCAAACCCCCGTTTTTCAGGAATTCTCTAATCAGCCAAATGACCGTTGTCTGGAGCCGGGCACTGGCAGCGGCCCCAGTCCCCCGGCCTTGAGCAATCCCACCCAGCTGGCTTCCAGCTGTGCCCTTGGAAAACAACTGGAGCCCCTCGTTCCGTCAGGGCGAGAAAACCGGAGCTGCCTTTCTACCTCCATAAGGAAATTCAGGCGGGTGGGGAAGGGCTTGGGGAGCTCACTCTGCTGGGGTATTAACGTGTCCCCCTCCCCTCTGCATCCCACAGGTCCCCTGCACAAATCCCGGGAATGGGCTCGGCCATGGGCACGTGGCTGCTGCTCTTGGTGCTGCTGGCCGTGGCCCCGGCACAGGCGGCAGCGCCCCGGCACCGCCCGGTGCTGCCGGACACCGCGGGCAGCGGGGACGGGGACGAGGCGTCGGCCACGCTGCCCGCCCAGCCCGTGACCCCCCGGATCAGCCCCACGGTGGGGGACATGCCAGGGACCACGGTGACCAACAGCTCGGCGCCGGGCGTGCTGGACGGGCTGGTGGACTTCTTCAAGGAGTACCTGCTGCTGGTGGTGGTGGTGGGCTCGCTGTCCTTCGTGCTCCTCTTCATCATCTGCGCCGCCATCATCGTGCGGCAGAAGCACAAGGCCTCCGCCTACTACCCCTCCTCCTTTCCCAAGAAGAAATACGTGGATGAGCGGGACAAGTCGGGGGGAGCACGGGCATTCAGCGAGGTGCCCGAGAAAGACGCTGAGGCCGGCGCGGAGGAGCCGCTGGACGGCGGCCGGCAGCTCCAGGCGGACATCCTGGCTGCTGCCCAGAACCTCAAATCCCCCCTCAAGGCACCGCTGGCCAACGGGGCCCAGCCCGAGCAGAATTCCCCTCAGGAGGGGGAGGAAGAGGAGGAAGGAAGGAAGAAGTTGGGGGATGAGCAACCCAAGCCCCCTGCCCAAAATCCAGGCGCAGAGGAAGCAGCGGGAGCAGCGGGAGCGGGAGGCAAGGAGAGCCCCGATGCATCCCAGGATGGCTCCCAGGCCCCGTCCGGAATCTGAGGCAGGGACACGGTCCCGGGCAAGCCTGAAGAGCTGCCAGCTCGGGACACACGATGGACATGGTGGATCAGGCTCTGTATGTACGTGGTGGCTCAAGGAAGCCCCGATGAAGATCCCGCTCCTCCCCAGTTCCCCCAGACCCTTGTGCTGATGGGATGCTGTGGCAAAGCCACGGGGGGGATTTGCCAGCCGGCGGCTTTCCCCAGTGCTGGAATGTGGTCAGCCCTGGCTCCTGCTGCCCAAGGGGCTTCTCCCACCCCAGATGCTCGGTGGGTGCATCCCCCCCAGCTCCAGTTCTGCCCCTACTGTGCCACCAGCTTTCTCCCAAATGTTATTTTATTAATCAGCAGCATCCTGGTCCATGCTGTGTGCCTGGCTGGGAGCTGTGGGCCTCTGGGAAGAGGGATGGGACCAGGGCTGGAGGTCTGTAGGACATGGGTCAGCTTTGTCCATGGCCACCCGCAGGGAGGAGGGATGAGGATTCAGGGACAAGGACCCTCCTTTCCTTCTTTCACCCCAGAGCCCAGCTGGATTGTTGCCTCATCTCCTGACCCCCCTCATCTAGAAATAAACCTTTCCTCCGCACAGCTCCTGTCCCGTGTGTCTCTGCAGCTGTGGGGTGGCCGGGGGACAGTCCCCATGTCCCTTTGCTCCTCCAGGGCCACGGGGGCACAGCTGGATTGGGCTCCAGGGGTGGTGGAGCCCTGGGGAGGGTGTTATCACCCCCCAGATCAGCACATCACGTGCACTTCCAGGAAACCTTTATCTTGTACCCACAGCTGTGGGTGGGTGGGGGGCTGTGGAGGACCCAGCCATGGCACTGGGGTGCAGCTGCTCCAGTGGGGACAGCAGGGAAACTTGGAAGGTGAGAGAGGCTGTTCTGCCCCAAAAGCAGCACATCCCCATATCCCTGTATCCCTGCAACCCTCTGTTCCTCTATCCCTGTGTTTTATCCCATCACATCCCTGCCTCAGGTCAACCTTTGGAAGCGTGTGCTACCGAAAGAGCTGATTCTGTCCCAAAGCTGATTTGGGTGTGTGAAGTTTCCCAGTTTTTTTTTTTGTTTTTTTTTTAACTGGGAAATAGCAGGATTGTTCCCTGGGATTGAGGTACATTCTTCACAGCAGGAAGGTGCCAGGAGCTGAGGAACCACAAGAGGGATCTTGTGAGTGACAAACTCAGCGGCTATGTGTTTACCTCTGTGTTGAAAACGACAAATATTGTGCCCAGAAGGAGCAGAATGAGACAATTATTTTTTAAATGTGGTTTTAAATGGTTAACAACACCCTCAGTAGGAAAAACGGGAAGTGAGGTGTCTTGTGGGGGGTTAGAAGGCAAAGAAGTGAAGTTTTCCAATCTGCTGTCTGCTTGTTTTGGAAATACTCCCCTGGAAAAGCGGAACTCTGGGAGCTCCCCCTCAGCTCTGCTATTCCCCACTGTGGTTCCAGTCTGAGGGTACATTTTAGAGTGGTTTGGGTTGGAAAGGACCTTAAAGCTCATCCAGTTGCAAACCCCTTCCTAGGGCAGCAACACCTGCCTCTACCCCAGGATTTACAGGTCTAACAGGGCATGTGGCGAGTGCAAAGGTGGAATTCTTAGAGAAAACACCCCAAAATTCAGGCTGTTCCTCAAACAAGAGCTTCAAAAAAGGATGGGAGCAGAAACCACCAGTGTTTCCTGGCCACTTTTCCCTTTGGCACCTGCAAAGGGTCCCAGAATTCCAAGAGCAGGAATTTGCCCCCGGATTGCAAAACCAACCCTGACGCATCCAGAGTCGGAGGCGACCGCACAGCTCTCACACACACATCCACACCAAGGCAACGCTTCCCATTAAATTCCATAAAATATTAGGCAAAACTAGACATCTTCCCCAAAAAAAAAAAAAAGGGCAGCCCTTCCAGTACCGGACAGCGGGGTTTTGTCTCCGGAGCAGAGTCTTCCCGCAGCATTCCCGAGGGACAGGAGCCCCCATCCCGGCCGTGTGAGCACTATGGAGTGGCTGGACACCACAGGGACACGTTGTGCGTAACTTGTGCGTATCTTACAGCTTGAGTAGTGCACAGGGTCCTACTACAGCTCGGGAATTGCACTGCAAAGTGAGGAGGGAGGAGGGAAAGCTCTGCAGGCAGTTCAGGCATTGGCTTTTTTGTCGGATTCTTTGTTTGAATCCTGCTTCAGTTTGTAGTCAGCCAAGGCGGCCTTGATGGCGTCTTCAGCCAGCACTGCAAAGCAAAAAAAAAGAGGATTTTAAGGATAATTCGAGGGCTTTTAGGACAAAAGATGAGGGGCAAACAAGACCAGCAGCACAGCCTTATCTTAGGTGTAAAATCTGAACAGAATTCCTAAAATGCTGAACTCTTATAATGCTGAATGCATGTATTATAACTTCAGATAATAATATAATTCAGAATCTGATCATTTATTACCAGTCTGCTGAGCCACAGCCTCCAAAATATTGAAGAGATCTGAAAATTCTTGAATTAACCCTGAAATCTGAACATCAAGTTTCTCTTAAGGACAAGGTCATGCAAAAATGATTTGGAAAACAGCATCCAGAACCATCTGTGCTTTTCCCAGAGTATCCCTCTTGAGATCCAGGGTTTTTACTTACTGGAGCAGTGCAGTTTGACAGGGGGAAGGCAGAGTTCCTTGGCAATATCTGTGTTCTTGATTTTCAGCGCTTCATCAACCTGGAACACAGGCAGAGGTGGTCATGGGCCCTGTTGTTTGTGTTTGCTCAGAGGGTTTAATGCTCCAGAGCCAGCAAAATCCACAGGGAAGATCATCTCAGCTGCCCAGGGCAGTGAGGGATGTGGGAATTAAGGAATGTCTGACTGAGTATGAGTGTCACAGACTGTCCCTCTGGGCTGCTCCAAGTGTGCTGATCCTCTGTCACAACACTGAGGTGCATTTACTGCTGGCAGAAAAAACAATCTAAATTATCTAAAGACTCTCCAGAACTAAAATTTCTGCCATCAGCCTGGTTTTGCTCATAGCATAAGACACCAAATAGCTCTGTGGTGGAATCACTGTCCCTGGAATTGCCCAAAAACCTGTGAATGTGGCACTTGGGGACATGGTTAGTGACAGACCTGGCAGTGCTGGGGGAACAGTCAGACTTGATGTTCTTAGAGAGCTTTTTAATTCTTAATAATTTTCTGATGGTTATTGAAAAATACAATTACTGCCCTAGAACTGAAGCCCTGATGATGGTGGCAGTTGCTTCTACAGCACAGAGTAGTGCAGGGATTCCCTGGCCAGCACTTCCCACGTGATCCCAGCAGAGAACACACACACGTGGGAAGCTCTGAAGCTTTTCCCGGAGCTCCCTCACCGTTTTCCCTTTGACCCACTCCGTGGCCAGCGAGCTGGAGGCGATGGCCGAGCCACAGCCGAAGGTTTTGAAGCGGGCATCCACGATCTTGCCGTTCTCGTCCACTTCCACCTGCGGGAACATTTTGGTGACGCTTCAGCAGCCGGTTCAGCTCGGCCGGGTGCCCCCACCCGGTCCACCGGGTAGCGGGACCGGCCCTGCCCCGGGCACAGGGCAGGGCGGGCATGAGGGCAACCCGTGCTATCCCCTGAGGGGACGCGGGCAGGTTTAACCCTCACAAGAGCCCCATGTGACCCCACCCAGGTGCCAGCGGGTCCCCAAGGTCACCTGCAGCTTCATGACGTCGCCGCAGGCCGGGGCGCCCACCAGGCCGGTGCCCACGTTCTTGGCATTGCGGTCGAGGGAGCCGACGTTGCGCGGGTTCTCGTAGTGATCCACCACCTGCCAAGACACCACGTCAGCGAGGGCCACCCCGCATCCCCTCGCCCCTCCCCGTGTCCCGCTCGCCCCTCACCTTCTTGTGGTAGCCTACGGCGGCTGGGGCCGGCCCGGGCCGGGGCCGCAGCAGCGCCGCCCCCGCCGCCCTCAGCGCCGCCATCTTGACTGAGGGGACGGCCGCCGTCCGGCTCCCTTTTATAACCTCGGACGGGATGGCCACGCCCCCCGCCACGCCCCCTTCCCCGGAGCCCGCGTGTCGCCGCGGTCACAGGTTCGCCGCGCAGACGGCGCGAGCGGTAGAGGTCGCTGGCAGGAAGGGCCTCGCGCTGTCGCTAACACGATCAGTAAATAAATAAAGGATGGAAACGGCCTTTCAATCGCGACAGGGTTTTCACCGCGACAGCCGGCGCGCGTGCGGGATGCGGCGCCACACTCAATATGGCGGGCGAGTGGCGCCGCGCACGCCACGGACCCTCTCGGAGGCCCCCTGATGGACACACAGCGGGGTGCCCGCGGCGCTGCCTGCGCCACGGATCGGGAGACAAAGAGCCGGGCCGCGGCCGCGCTCGGCGCAGCGCGGTCCCGGTGCGCGGGCGAGCGCGGAGCGGTGCGGGAGGAGGATCCCCGTTCTTCGCGTCCGGTTCGGCTGGCGGCGGGGCGGGGCGGCGGGACGGGCGGCG
>VZTX01011657.1:0-13602 GCA_013400915.1 Pardalotus punctatus
CTGCACCAGGGACAGAGCAATTCTAGGATCGCCCAGGTTGCAAGAGACCTTCCAGATCTTCTAGTTCAACTCTCAATTCAGCACCACCACAATCACCCCTCAAGCATAGCCCCAAGTGTCACATCCAGGGTCCTCTCGAACACCTCTAGAGACAGGATGGTTTGCTACTGGAAGTAGGCTTCTGATAGGAATCCACTGACACTAAAAACACCTGACAAAAACCCAAATCCAATAAAAGAGGCAGCCTAACAGCACTGACAGCCTATAGGTTGAATTCCTTTCATATTAGTCTGCAAAATTCGCCAAGTTCTTTTAGTAAATTACATACCTGGCATGGAAATGGCTAGTGTGTTGCCTGATATCAAAAGAGAAAAACGTTTGCAACAGCATCAAAATAGTAAAATAGCAGACCTTTTTTGGAAGCTTACAGGTTTCCCAGTTGTCATGGGCACACCCAGCATTGGATTTCTACAATTTTATAAGTTTTAAAAATTAGCATATTTAACAAATTTTGTCCAATTAGAAGGTCAGTTGATTTGGTGAACGATGTATCCTTTGTAAAGCAGTATTTGCTCAGGAGAAGTTTAGATCCTTGTTCAAAGACGCACAACCAATTTCTAACAAAGCCAGAGAGAGGACACCTCGTCCTACATTCCAGCCACCATCTACGACTTATTGTTTCTCTTTCCTGTTTATTGATCACATATTTATTCATTGGCTGCTTGCCAGGACAAGGCCAGCTGATAAGCTAAACATGCCAAAAGATATCCAACACAACCAAAAGAAAACAATGTACTCTGGAGATTTGCTGCTCTCACTTAAAAGGAGGGCAGATAAGAGAATCATGGGAGTGGCATCACCTCCTCAAACCTGTGAGCTCCTGAAGCTTTTGAATATGTGGCTCTACAATTCCTCCTGTTGTTGCTCTGCCAGTTTTAAACCTCATGATTTGTGTCTTTGTTTCCCTAAGCTTTTCTTTTTTGCATGAGTGTTGCCTTTTATTTGAAATCTGTGTGGCTACATAGGGGAGAATAAGCTCAGGATCTGGTCCTAAGAGCTGCTCCCTCATGTTGCCAAGTAACAGGAGAGTGAAGATGGTCTGTTTTTCAGGCAGGGCACGAACGGTCGAAGGGCTTGTGTGGAAGAATTATAGGTAAGAATCTGGATATACATGTTTAAAGGAAAAATAGTTAGCAAAAATCAATGTTAAGAATGTACAAGAAACTGACCTTAAAAATAGAGTATGAAATAGCTCCTTTTGCTTTCCTCTTGTTGCTTGTAGCCCTTTGGTCAAATTAAAGATGACCTGTGCTCTTAAACATATGCATATTCCCACTGAAATCCATGCCTTCAGCATCCATGTGTGTCCTTTTGTTATGGTGATTCACCTGAAATTCTGTGAGGAGAAACATCTTCCACATAAATGGAAAAAACAAGAGGAAATGATTGTCACAGAGAAACAGTGAACAATCAAAGGGCTTTCACCATAAGAAAAAAATTGAAAAAAATGTTTCTTGGGGTGTTTTGGAAGGCATTTTTACATGGATAGGTGGTGATATGAACAAAGGGGAATGATTTTAAACTAAAAGAGGAGATATTTAAATTAGATGTTAGGAAGAAATTCTTTATTCAGAGGTGCTGAGGCGCTGGAACAAGTTTCCCAGAGATGTGGATGCCCATCCCTGAGCAACCTGATCTAGTGGAAGGTGTCCCTGCCCATGGCAGGGGGGTTGAAACAAGGCAATCTTTAAGCTCCCTTCCAACCCATAGCATTCTATGATTTTGTGCATTTCTATATTTTATTTGTACACCATCATCCTGGAGTTTCCCATGTTCATTTCTAGAGCTTAGACACTTTTTTCCCAAATGTCTATTTCATACTACATGTTTTCACAATAATTTTGCATTTCACTGTAATTAAGTCTTTATTGATTTGACACAAACCAACAACTGCATTTTATTCTGGAAGTCAGCTGAAAGATATATTTCATCTACTAAACACGGACAATACACTTGGGAGTACAGCAAGCATGTAATAAACTCTATTATCATTTTTCTACCTCTTCAAACACGGTATCAATCACATATTGATATTTGCAGCCAGAACTTCTAATTGATAGACTGCATATAAAGTCTTTGCAGTACAATGAACTTAGATGCTTTTTAAATACCTTTTTGTATTAAGAGAATTCTTTGATATGAAAATTATTTTTCATTTGAAATCCATCCTCTTAACCTCTTCTGGACAGCATTATATTTTATTGAAATAGGAGCCTTGGTGTACTACAGAGATGCAGAGAATCCAAGAACCTTCCTAAAACTACTGTACTTCAGGTACAGGACTGCACATTTTTCTAAAATACTTATCTGGGCACATGGATGGCACACAATCATTATAGCACTTAACACTCATTTACAATTTGGTGCTCTGCAAAGGTATAAAATACCATTTATTTAGTCCATGCTGAATTTTGGATGCCCTGTTTTAATTTTTAAATTTACTAAAATATAACATATTCATGTTATTATTCCCTGTTCCTATTGTTTGCAAATACTTCCCTTTTTTTCCAATTATATTTGTCCATTCCAACAGCAAACCCACCAACATTTCAAGGTAATCTAGACAGGATGCCTGCACACTACAATAAAAGGAAAATGACAGTAGGGAAATTGCTTTACTTGCAGGAGGAAAGGCTTCTGGATTCCAAGTTATTAACCTAACATCACTTATCTCTGTGGAAACAGTGAAAGAAGAATTTCTCCCTCCTCCATACTCTTCTTGTCCCACCCTCGTTTGCAGAATGATTCCTCCCATTTTGGCTCTGTACCTGAATGCTTCTGCTAATAGAATAATCAGTTTCATAGACATTGTTGATTAAGTTAAATACTTATAAATATTTATAGCAGTTTTCATAATATCCAGAGATAAAAAGAGAAAATTAATGTATTCTATAAGTTTGTTTTTTTCCCCATTATCCATCTGGTGATGGGGAGGTTTAGAAGTAGTTGTCATAGTAACAGGGCAACATAACTTTTAGAAACTGCAACTACTATATTATAATAATGGAGTAATTTTCACAGCCTTGGATTTTTCTTTTCCGGGTTGTGCTTGAATGAAATCTCATGCTGGCAATAGGCAAGGTGTATTGTGGGTTTGTTGGTTTGTTGTGTTTTGGGGTTTTTTGGTTGGGTTTTTTTCCCTAAGGTTTTTAAGAGGTTCACAGACAGAATGGGAACATTTAATGCAGATCCTTGGAAAACGCATCTCCTACCCTGAATAGTGTGTTTGTCACCAAGGCACCAAGGCTCCCCATTCTGTGCTCACCACCTCTCTTGGGTGATGCTACACCTCTGTTCCTGAGTAGGAAACAACCTACACAGTGGGAAACACTAAGGAAAAGGATGTGTTTGAGCTTCCACCCCTCCTGAGGCCACAGATCCATACATGCAAAGCTGGATGCATCCCTGAGAACAGCAGGGTTTTAGAAGGAGCAAAGTTAAAAGCTAAGCCAGTCAAGGCTGCTTGGAGAGTCAAGAAAATACTTAGAATAAATTCAGGCTGTGTCTGTGCTGAGTCACCTGCAGACCTGCTGTTTCCATCAGTGCTTTGACTGGGGGGGAGCAGAGTTCTGGGGGGAACATGACAGGGGCATTTCAGGAAGCTCCTGGGTTATGGAGAGGAACTCCTGAGCGCATTGGCTTCCCCTGAGAGCAGCTACCTAAATCAGGAAAGCAAAGTTTTCCACTTTTCTTGTATTTGTTTTCTTAATCAGAAGACTTTTGGGGAAGACATATTTTATAACAATAGCAACAGAAATAGGGGAAGAAGTCAGGCTTCATGGATGACTGTTTTGGGAATTCAGCTAGGAGCAGAAGTCCTATCTCCTTCCTGCTTGGAATATCTCTGGTTCTCAGGTGTGAAACAAAAGCATACTCCCAGCTGCACTTTTGCTTCCTCTTACCTGTGCCCAAGCTGCTGCTGACATCAGGTTTGCTGTCAGTGACACCAGGTTTGCTCTTGGCTGCTCCTGCAGCTTTCCCTACAGTGTCACTCAGTTGTCACCTGCCACCCTGAACGTTCTGCTTAAGTCCAACATCCCTCCTAGCACAGAAAAAGGAGCAGAGAGTTTTGTCCCAACAACATTTCATATTTGTCCATTTAAATGAGTTAAATGCTGGAAGTCAGAGCTCAGAACTGCGTAGACCTTGGACCCAGTATTTGACAGTCTGTGTGCTGGATAGAAGGAGAGAGGGAAGCTGAAATCACTTACTGATTCTCTCCTTGTCTTTAATATTCTCAGCCTGTCCCTGAGTTGAATTCGGTTATCCCAATATTCTTGTGTTCTTCTAGGTCTCTCTAAGTGATGAGTTCTCAAACTCCATGCAGCATTTGTGTCACAGTTACCCCATGGGGCTGAATATGAACTCTTAAACAAGAAGTCTATATACAAACTATTAAATAAAAGGAAATAAACCCCAGTCATTCTGGACTAATGAGATGATAGAAAACGACTGTATCACACATATAACTATAGTCTGTGTCTAAGTTTTATTGTTGTTCTTGATATTAAAGTAATACCGCTCAGCATTAATAAGATCCCTGTGGATTCAAATTCTCAGAGACTTTTTAAGAACTCAATTCCAAAGAATTTAGATTAGGAGTGAATGCTAGTCACTAGGGAGGGCAACCAATAAAATGATAGACTCCTTTTTCAAAATTGTTTGTCCACAGTGCATATACCCAGATGCCTTTTTCATTTTTTAATATCTTTTCCCTCTCCTCTTTGCAGCCTGGTTTGTATTCACTGTGCAAGGCAACAAAGATGAAAATCATTCCTCATATATGCACTGAGTGAAATAAGAAGTATGAAGGTACAGAAGTCAACACATCCAACACATACCCCAAATACTAAACAGGGGCTAGCATAAACTTGGAAGCTCCTGAGGCGTACTTTGGAGTGCCTCAGCTATATGCTGCTTGTTGCTGGAATTCCACAGGGAATACTGGACCTCTTCTGAAAGAGCCACAGCATCCAAATGCAGCAGGAAGCTGCAAACGCAACAGAAACGTAGATTTGGGCACTGCAAAGCTGGAACTCCTGATCTATTTAGTTCAGTTTGCTGCCCTGATCAGGACATGTCTTGCATTCTTTTAATTAAACAGAGATCAGCTTTCCACGATGGTCACAGCAAGACCATAATTAGCTCATTAAGCAAATTGTTCCACTATCTGATCAGGCTTTTAGTTGAGTATTTCCATTAACTCTTTTAATATCTGAGAGGATAAAATTATAGCTGGTATCAATCAGGGAAGCGCTGCCTACAGTCAACAAAACTATAGAGAGTTACAAATAAATTAGGATCTGGCCTCTTAGCTGCATTCTTTTCTTACATTGTTGCCCTCCTTGTGTATTTATTTTATTGGAAACTTTTAAGATTCACTCTGTCAGGCAGGAAAAACATTGAAGAGAGATATATTCATGCTGGGATTAAATAAAGTACACTTTACTAGGGAGGAATAGAAACATAATTAAACGATGAGAAGACAGCAAGGACAAAAGCAAGGATGAGAAGAGCTGCATTTATATGCTGGGACCACGGAATCAGAGAATCACAGAATGGTTTGGGTTAAAAGGAACCTTAAAACCAATCTCATTCCAACCCCCTGGAATGGGCAGGGACACCTTCCACTAGACTAGGTGGCCCCAAATGCCATCCAACCTGGCCTTGAACACTTCCAGGATGGAGGAAGCATCCACAGCTTCTCTGGGCAGCCTGTGCCAGTGTCTCATCACCCTTACAGTAAAGAATTTCTTACTAAGATCTCATCTAAGTCAAAGGCTTTGCTTTCTATGTCTACTTTATGCTACTCAAGAGGCAGGACCCTGCCTTGATTCCACTGTGTGACTCAGAACTATCTTCCTTTTTTTTTAATTTACTCATCAGATAAAAAGTCAGGGCCTGATTTAGAGATAAATTACAGACTCCCTTTGATTTTGACGAATGCCAATGCCTCCAGAGGATTTGTGCTGCAGCTGGAGTGCACTGTTTTCCCAGCCACGTAGGTAGTGAGCCAGGAAATGTGGGATGTCATCTACTAGGGCATTTAGATATTGAGAAGACCTAAAGACTTGTACGGATCAGGACTTTATTGCTTATACTGCAGATTTAAACCCACACAGTATAATACACAAAACCTAGGAAAATGAGATTTTTGCCCACTTAATGGCTATGAAGTGGAGACAGAGGAAACCATAGGAATGGCCATAGTGAATAAAACCAAAGGTTCATTCTCACAATGACCAGTAAGATTAATTCAAGGCTGAGACGCTTAGAATGAAATATCCAAACACAAGCAGATTCAATTCATAGGTCCCAGATAATCTGCATGGAGATGTCACAGGATCTATTGGCCCCCTGTGCCCTCCTGAAGGATCAATAGCAGACAGTATCCACAGGACATCTGAGACTGCACTAACCTGTGTTCAGATGATTGAATTACACCCTCCAGAGTTTGGGGAATTATTTATCTCATCCAGTGAAATGCCTACAATGCGGGCTCTGAATCTTCCGCATTTCAGTGATGATGGCGCTGGTGCTGCATGTGATGGAAAGTCACACAAATGTCAGCATTTGCATCTTAGTGTCTCCCTTTGTAACTCCAGTCCCATTCTGGAAAATAGTTTCAAATAAAAAAAGCTTATATCCAGGGATATTCTCAACAAAATACTGTCACTGAGGACTCTCAGATTTTGGCAATCTATAGGCTTGGGTTTTCTGAAACAGATGTTGAATCCAGATATTCATGCCTAATAGGTCCTGGAGGACCTTCTTTCCTAGTATTTTACTATTTTTTTTCAAACATTAATCTATATTTTTGGCCTCCGTACCATTCTGTGGCAATTATTTCTACATTTTTAGTGTTAATTTATTTAAAACCTGCTGTTTGTTAATGCCTTTGGGCACTCATCCGTGTAAATGAATTAGTATTTCCCTCTTCATTTTCTTTCATGTTGTTCATAGTTTTATAAACTTCTGCTTAAGTATTTTTTTTTTTTTACTGAGGCATCCTAATCTATTTAATTTCTTATCTTGAAAAGCACCATATACCTCCAGCCATTTTATTGCCTTTTCTGTATCTTGTTTAGACCACCCTAGTAAACAAATAATTTGGCCATGGTAAATATGTATGACATGTAAAACATGCATAAATCATTGCCTGAACACCTGAAAATCACTTCTGAGAGGTTTGTGTTTCATGTAGGGGATCTCTGCAGCTCAGTAAAGAGTTTAGGGGCCAGATGTCCCCAAGTCCATCGCTGTAGCTGAGTCCTTTTCTATTCCTAGCTCCACACAACTGGTTTAGACCATGGAGTAGATGGATCAGACACCCTTAAGGTCTCACTGCTTCCCTGACTATGTGAGCAGAGCTACATTCTTTTCTTACTTATAATATTCGAAAGCAAGAATTAAAAAAAAAAACAACCAAACACAGCCAAACCGTACAAAACAAAAAAGTGGAGTATAAAAGGCACTCTTCAAATAGATTAAAAAAGGGTTAAGGAAAATGTCCCACTGGCTCTGTTGGCCAGGAGAAGTGCTCAGTGAGCCAGAGAATCTCAGAGCACGTGCACCCGTGGCACAAAAGTAAGAAGCAAATAATCAATTGGGTGCTTTATCAGCACAGTATTCAATTAAATTTCAATTAAGAAGGAAAATAATGCAGCAGTCATTATCTAAGCTGTGGCCAGGTCCTTACACCAAATATCAAGATACCCTTGTCAATTTGCAAAAAGTTCAGATAAGGATTAAAATTCTCCAGCCTGCATTGGAGGCCACTGTGAGCATTCCTAATGGTCTCTCTGTCCTAGCCTTGGAAACACTTCCAGTTTCTTGTTTACCAAAGTTAATGCCTCTCTTTTGAAAGATAATTCAATAAAGCCTTTTTGAATAGCAATGTAAAAAGAAAAAAAGTAAGAATGAGACATTATCAGGAATAAACCAGAATAAGTCTGTCTTTAGCATGCTAAAAATCACATTATTTCTCAATGGAAATTGTTTTGAGGTACAAGAAGATGCCAGCTTGATGGCAAATACCTCCAATCCAACATCCACACTTTATTTTCCACTTCAACAACTAAGATCTAAAGGAGCAATTTATCTCTATTTTGTGGCTTGCCTGCCTTTGCTGCATGAGGCATAAGAAAAAGACAAACAGCTGAGTAAGTGATGTTATTTTGTTTGATTTAGGATTAGAAGAGTTTCCTGAATCCCAGGCTCAGGTAACTGACCTGTACCTCTCAAGGTAGAGTGTTGTTTTACAAAAGGACGATTTTGACTAATGTTGTCTTCCTTAGTGACTGGAGTAGTCCCACCAGAGCAGCAGAAGATGAAAACTGATTTCAATTTATGACAAACAGCATGCAGAATAATGGAGATCTTATGTGCTATATTGTGTCAGAAACAGATAAGAGATATTCCAGTCACTAGAGAAATAAGAGACAGAAATATAACAGATTTTTGTCCCAGTCCCATAGATGGAATCTCTTTGGCTTTCCATCAGGTAGCACAGCTTCTGGCCTTTGGCAGGTTTTGACCTCTCACTTCCCTCTGTTTGAAGGACCACAGCTTGTGGCAGCCCTTGGAGTGCACAGATGTGAGCTTTCACTGTCTGTGCTTCTTCCTCAATTGTAATGTATTTTAAAATCCATTTCATCTTACTTTTTCAGACTCCTCCTGTAAAAAAAATGTAGGAAACAAACGTGAGTCAAGTGTACTTTTTCCACGAGTAGCATCATGCTGTTATTCCTGTATTGAGAACTGTGCCCATACACACTTAAAAAAATTGCTCTGTTACGTGTGTTTTTCTTGATTATGATGCTTTCTGAATCATTCACCTGTTGAGAGCTGGAAGGATACCACAGTAACTTGGATTTTGTGTCAGCTTTTTTCCTTGCCTGTCCTTTGTACTCAGACTAGATATGCATTTCTTTTTTTCTTGTTCTTACTTTTCATGGCTGTCACTACCTTTTCACTTGCTAAGGGACATCTCTCTCCCCAGCTGGATTTTCTTTTCTTTCATCACTTTCCTTGTGTGATTACAATCCACTGATGCCTTTGGCATATTGTTCTGTGTCAGCAAACCAGGATGTATTAGAGGCTGTTGAATAGACAGAATTTAAGCTCAGGATTAAAGTGTGTTTTGATATGTGGCATTTCTCTGTTCCAAGTGGATAATGATTTATTGATTTATGGTTTTTATTCACTACAAAATCAGGTGCTTTTTTATACCTGCAGTTAAAAGCTATAGGCTGCCTACCGAGCTCTGGATGCCTCGCTGCCAAATTTGATCCTTTCCCCATTTTATTCAGGAATAGGGGGGGGGCTGTGTCTCACTGAAGACACAGATTTAAATCTAGAAACATTCACATGGCTGCAGGGATAGGTACTTTCACAGTTTTGGGGAGCGCCATTATTTTAAACCAAGCACAGAGGCCAGAGCAGTAATTGCATCACATGGTGGAGGAGGAATCCCAGTTGGGGTGAGATTTTTCCCTACAGAACACAGACATTGCTATTAACAGTGAGGGCTGACTCCTTGGAGAGTTGCCTTCCCACTGCACTACAGCTGGGGATATATTTGTTTTTAATTATGATTTTGTTCTATCATATGTCACAACGCAAATTGCAAATCGGTGTTGACTAACACCACCTGGGAGGTAAACCAAGTTAAAACAATAGAACATAAATACAATCAAACCTATAGTTCAAATCTATATGTTGTAATAATTTTTTGAACAAAAAAAAAGTTCCATAATTTGGTATGACATTTTATTTCAGAATTTATTCTGTGGAACAACTCAGGCTATTTCAAGAATAGCTGGAAAATTAGCTTTTTTCTTAAATAAATTTTCACGGCATTTGCAAGCAAAGAACAAACCCAAAAAGTTTGCATATACATGTAAAAGTTTCACTCTGGGCCTGGAAATTGCCAGTGAAGAGCTATGCAAGAGAGATCACAGCCAGAGAGAGAACATACCTTCTTTCTTCCCTGGAAAGTATCTGCCCCATCCAAAACTGGGATTTCCCCCTAAAACAGCGATATGGGATCAGATCACCTCCAATAGCTCAGGGCCTTGTCTTTGACCATAGCCCATAGTGGATGCTTAAAAAATACTAAAAAACCCAGAACAAACGTAGTAATACTTTTTCAGAATGCATTTCCAAGACTCAGACATCTGCATCTCAGGGATTTTGTGACCCAGAAGAGCTGTCTCAATCAGAAACAGATTTTTCTTTTGTTGATGATTCCATTAACTTCTTAAGGCTTTGTGACTTTTTTGTATCACCAAAATTCTGACAAGAAATTCTGCACAATGAAAATTTTGACATGTTACCTTTTCTCATTTTCAGCCAGTCAGTTTCTCATCTCACTACACAAACCTGCCTTAGTTTGTAGGTGAAAAAAAATATACTTTTTTTCCCCAATGAAAATTTTTTCATTCTTCCATTGACACAACAGACTGAGCTTCAGAAACAATGTACAAAACCAGCCATGTGGAACAACCACGCTTCACTCATCATTGCTTACACCCCATTTGATAAATTTATAATTTTTGAGTCTTATGAGCCACGGATTAAATAGAATTAGATGAGTCTGAACATGAGGATGATTGTAGAGCTTAAGCAGGAGAAGAGAAGGTGAACTGGTGGTATAGAAGGGAAGAAAGAGAAGAGAGAATGGCTGTTGTGGTTTCACCCCAGCCAGCAACCAAGCCCCTCACAGCCCCTCACTCACTCCACCTGTGGGACTAGGGAGAGAATCAGAAGGCTAAAAGGCAGAAAACTTGTGGGTTGAGATAAAGATAGCTTAATAGGGAAAGCAAAAACCATGCACACATGCAAAGGAACTAATTCACTGCTTCCCATGGTTGGGGCAGGTGTTCAGCCATCTCCAGGAGCCAAAACCATCGCATGTGGTGGTGACTTGGGAAGACAAACGCCATCACTCCAAATGTATCCCCTTTCCTCTTCTTCTCCCGACTTTATACACTGACCGTGACGTGACATGGTCTGGAATATCCCTTTGGTCAGTTGGGGTCACCTGTCCTGGCTGTGTCCCCTCCCACCTTCCCAGGCCCCCTCAGCCCCTCCCCAGCCTGGCTGTAGGAAAAGCAGGAAAGGCTTTGGCTCTGTGTGAGCCCTGCCCAGCAACAACAAAAACATTTCTGTATCATCAACCCTGTGTTCAGCACAAACCGAAAACTCAGCCCCACACCAACCACTGGGAAGGAAATTAACTCTACCCCAGCCAGAACCAGCTGAGAGGGGGAAGAAAAAAGAATGAAACCTTGAAAACACATTTTACAATTGTGCTGTTTGGCGCAGAGGAGAGCTGGCCCAAAATTCCAGCCCTGAACTCCCTGAACTTTGCCTTCATGTGTTGTCAAGCACATGTGGCTTCAAACTTGGTAGTTCAGGTTCCTGTTACTATTCCCACTAACATTTGGCACAAAAATTATCATTGTCTTCCAAGGATCCTGGTGGAATATTCTAATGGTAATTGTTCTGGATGCTGCCGCTGCAGGGCAGGTGTGACAGCCCCTACTTTATAATCAGGCAGTCAATTGTGACTTGCTTGACTTTGCTCAGCAGGACAACACGGGAGCCCAGAACAGCTCCCGTAAACCTTGTTCCTGTCTCAACATTCAGCCTCTCGCGACTGCTGCAGGGAAGAGGCAACAGCACAAGGTTTTGGGAGTGGAGGTGTAAACATCATCTTCTATCTCTCCCTTAGACAGCAGTAACAGAACTTCAGGTTATTTTAATACCTGTGACAGCCATAGTCACCCATGTGGGGCCATATTCATCCTCTTGGGTCTGGCCCCAGACTTTGAAAACATTTTCTTTGTGTGAAATATAAAGAAGCCTTTTCTCATCCTTCTCAAGTTATTTTTTCTGGTGCAGTTACAGTGTTACAGAAAGCTAAACCAAAGCACAAGTGGGAGAGGGTATATGAACCGGGGGTTCCTTGTGGCAATAATTACCAACAACGAGAATTTTTTGGGTGGTCTCTGCCCTGAGGGTCACTGGTGTAAGTACATAATGAGATGTGACTGTCACAGGCCTAAGGCAAACATCTGAATCTAAAAAACAGACTGCAGAGACCAGCTGGAATCATAACCTACAAATTGCTATTTAATCTTTTCCTGGTGTTTTTATCGTACAGGAATGTGGGACTGTTTTCATCATCTTCCCTTTTTTCTTTAAGTGGGACAGAGTATATTGTTTTTAATTGACTTGATATCTCCCACAGACACAGAATGACCCCAGTCTCTAACCCTGAAAGCATTTTTCAAGAATAACCTTCAGGAACATATGTTAGAAATTGAGACATACTCTGAAGGAAAAAAGCGAGAGAAAAAGAGTTCAGAAAATAGAAGCAGATCATAGTAGTGCTATAGTAACACACTTAGTTTTTAATTTACCCATTTGAATGTGATTTTTATTTTTTAAATTTTTTTTTAATGCTGAGAGATTCCACAGGAAACCAAAATAAGTGAATGCTATTAATGGCTGCTGAGTCCTGAGTGTTTTTGAAGGTCAGGTGGTCATTTAGTTATTTAAATATAAGCTTAGAGATACAGCTTAGTATGATAAAAACACACTGCAGGATCTTATGCTTTGTGGCTCTTTGCAAGAGAGATCCCTGCTTAAGATTACCATGTGGTATTAATATTTATCCATACACATGAATTATTTATACTTTTGATTTGTCCTTTCTGCCCTTTCATCCTCCTTTCAGTCATGGAGATGACTGACCTAGAACATCACCTCACTGTCACCCATGTGTTCCTGTTGTAGAGTACTAGAAAGCCAAAAATACAGATTCACATTGCATGGAAAGGAAGGATAGGAGGCTAAGAATAATTGAAATTGTGTATATAATTAACCACATGTACTCTTTTTGTTTGAAGCTATGGAAGAAATTAAACACAAAATTATTCTGCATTTCTTGCCTCTTGGAGTGGTTGTCTACACGACTGTGATCATCTTGATTTTCCTGAACCATTTTTAAAGTGATGTGTGGGATCTTTTCAATCCCTTCCTTCCAAAGGGTGAGGAGAGATTTTTGGCTGCAAATCTAAACCAGTCCTTTACTCTCTCTTCTTGCATATGCACTGATTTATGTGGACTTGATGACCGGAGGGAAAGTTTTCTTAGACACAGAAATATAGGATAGAAGGAATATAGAAATAGGACAAATATAGGATAAATAGGATAAATATAGAATATAGGATAGAAGGTATGAAGGGATATGCAGCCATGTCTAACTTCCTACCATCCTGTTTAGTAGTGGTATATGAGCCACCTGAAAGTGAAGACCTCAGCTCGAGGCTCAGAGAGCGTTTCTAAAAATCCAGATTCAGAAGGAATATTGCACATGACATTTCTCTTTCTTCTCCATCATTCTCTCCTCTGCCATGCAGACAGACCATTATCTGTCTCCTCAGGCAATCTAACAAGCCAGGTGCCATGAGGACAAAAGCCTTCAAACTGTGGTGGTTTTACTTGGCCCAGTTTTTGCTAGTGGGTGGGGAG
>VZTX01011657.1:14151-30200 GCA_013400915.1 Pardalotus punctatus
AAACCCCCATACCCTGCCCCACCCCGGAGTTGTTGGTTGTGTGAAGGAGGGAGGGGGGTGAGCTGAGAAACGATGTCTTAAGAGGGAAGGGGGGTGATTGAAGAAATGGTGTCTAAAGAGCTTATTTTTACTTTTCATTTATCCTCCGACTCTGTTAGGTTAATAAATCACTTTGCAACTTAAGTTTCCCTTGTGTTTGCTCATGTTTTTGTGCGTCCCCTCCCCACCACTGCCTCATCTCAACTCATGAGTCCAGTGTGTTTGTATTAGTTTGAGTCCTCTCCTCTGCACAGCTGCAGCCGGAGAGAGCAGAGAGAGCAGACGTCGTGGGTCCCTGGCATTTGGCCAGGGGCAAACCTCGACACAAACCTTAAAGCCTGCAATTTGCCTGAGGAAGAGAGAATGAGCAAAAAAGGTCAGACACACGAGTAATGTCTCAGTCCTGATGTCCCTTTGGCTTTAGTGAGCTCCCAGGCAATTGTAATATATTGCCAAGCACAAAGGTGCCTTAGGATCCAGCCCTCCGAGACGGAGTGCTTTGGGCACAGCCTTCCCTTTTTTCTAGTGCTTTGAAAGGCTGGCAACAAAGCTCAGGTCAGGTAGAAGAAATCACGCTGCAGAAATATTTCTCACCTGGATAAATCATTCTTTTCTCCCTGTGTGACTTTTTTTGCAATGAAACAGTCTCACAGCGCTTTTCCCATCTGTGCTATGGAAATTTCTTTTGACCTTGCTGAGCGGCCTGGCCATCCATCATGTCAGAGCTGGGCTACCTGTGAGGAGAGCACAGGGGACTGTCACCTCACCTGTCTGCCTCAGTGACTGCAAAACCAGAGCAGAGCCTGGCCTCAGCTCTCCCCACAACAGATACATTCCCTTCCCTGCTCATCCTTAGGCTTTTCCCATCACTTTCTTCTGATTTGTTTCTCATGGTTCAGTGGAAAAGTGAAAGTAGGCATACACACAAGGTCTTACTTACGCTTAGGTGAATATCTGTAGCATCAATCTTGGTAGCAAAGAAAATCTCAATTCTACCACCCTGCATTTTCCCTGTTCTATTAGAGCACATATTCACATTTCAGATCTAAAGAGAGGTTGATCTGCTCTTTCCTACAAATTTTGCATCCTTAGGATATTTCACATCAACTTTAACTGTCAGGCAACAAAAAGGAACGGGTACAAGATGATGACTTAATCCAGCATCTGTTGAAGTCTATGACCACCTTTCCTTTAGATCAAGACCTAAATCCTTATTCCTAAAAACAGCTTTGACACTTAATCCTCAGGGTTAAAAAAAGGAAAGGGACTGAGTCAAATACAATAAAACTCTGACATTTTTGTATTTGAAGGATACATCAACCTGAAAGCAAAAGCTCTGCTTGACCTATGCAGTGGCTTTCCAAAGGAAGTGTGGCAGTGGGGAGATGGCAAGTAGGGTGACTCTATCCTTTTGGAAATTAAATCTGAGGCTGAACAAAGTGAGAAACATAGTTCAAGTTTCATAAAAAATATAGAAAAGGCAGAGAGGTGATGTAGTAGTCCCCTTTTTCCTGATGTGGTCATAATAGCTGTAATGAATTTGTGGATTTTTTTTCTTTGTTTGTTTTTTGCATTTTTTGTGGGTTTTTTTAGTTGTTTATGTTTTTGTTTTGATTTTTGTGGGTTTTTTGCCTTTTTTTTTTTGTTGCAATGAGTAAAGGCCTCTTCTTCTGGTCGTGTAGAATGGCTCTTTACCTATTTCAGGTAACATTCATCATGCCCATGGCCTACACAAAACCTGCAGCTTGTGCTGCAGATGGCTTCACAGCAGTGCTTGCTGCAGGATGTTCTCAATGCAAAAGCCATCAGAAAAAAAAAGTGTTTCACATTAGAACGAGTAAAAACTGTCTTTTACAAGTTATTGCTGGCACAGGCTGGCTGTGCTCCTCGCCCACCTAACCTTTAGTTCTGTTCAGTGAGCAAGGCCAGCTCCCTTTGTGCCTGCTGAAAGCCTCTGAGTTTGGCAGAAGTTTTGCATGAATGCAGATGCCTACAAAAAGGGAGTTTCTTGGCAGAATCAGGACCTTTTGAATAATTCTGAAATTACAACACAGCTGGAAAGAAGAGCTTGACACATGTTCCGTGCCCATGGGTGGGTCAACTGCTTGCTTTTGGGTTTACACAGAAAACAAAAACGTCTGAGGTCATTCTGCCCATCCCTCTCACTACATAATGCTATGCTATCCTTGCTCAAAACCGGTAGATATTCTAGTATTTTTTCTTAAAACCCTGGACTCTAGAGTCATGTTAACACACAAGCTTTTCTGCCTTTCTTCTATAACTACTTCTGTAAATAGATAGCCAGATGATTTCTAGATTTCAAAGCTTCTAGGAAAAATAAAAACCATGAATACTAAAGCTTGAAAAAGAAAAAAAAATATATAAGGAGCTTCCTACTTTCTAAAAATGCATCAATAAATGTCCTTCCAAATTTTTGCTGCCTCTTTTTAGTATTGCAATACTTAAGCTAAGCTGATAACCTGGGAACAGGTCAGGTCAGCAGGAAGAGAACCGGCCTTGCCTGATTTGAGAGTTCACCAATCTCTCAAAGCTGGCATTTAGAGTAGAATTAGTCTCATTTAATAAAATTTATCTTATCTGTTTTATCTTATCTGTCCTTGGCAGGGTGTTTGGAATTAGATGATCTTTAATCATCTAATTCCATCTTTGGTCTTTTCCAAACCACATCGTTCTGTGACTCTGTGATTCCATGATATATAAAAGTAAGATGCCTTCTCAAAGCCAGTAATTGAAATCCTCATCCCTACTATTTTAGGCTTTCATCTCGGTTAGGTTTAACTGCTTTCTGCAAGTCTGCTGCTGTCCTTTGACTACAGCCGGTGTTTAAAGAAGCTGCTCATGCAAAGCACTCGTTTGTGTGGATAAAGGACTTCCATCCACAGGCTATGACTACACTGCCGAGTGACATAAAAATAATGAGCTACCTTGAACCAAATGGGTTTTATCTGTATCAATTTAACTAATTACACTTCCTGGAAAGAAAAAAAGTAAAAGATTTTGGCGTTTTCATGCAAGATAAAGTTCATGAATGCTTTATATTGGTGTCTGCATTGCTCTTTAATATATTTTCCTTCAGGACAGGAAAAAAAGAAGATGCAGTTGACCTCTCCTGTGACATAACCGAAGTAAAATGCATCTTTCTCAGCAGAGTATTTAATGGGGCTGTGAACTGTTATGTGCAGGAATCAACTTCTTGTTTTGCATTTGTGCTGTGTGTGAAATATTGGATTCTTAATCTATGACTGATTCCAGGTAGTACTATAGTAACAATATACAGTCAGAATGTGTCTCTCCCTATAAAAAATAATTTAACATAGTTCATGGAAATGAGACACTGTCTGAATAGATAACCATGTCAGATTTGTTACCATCTCCAGTGCTGGTTATATGAAATCAGGGAAGTAATTTATCTCTACCTTAGTTTTGATTTTATACCATTTTCTTCTGCTGCTGATGATTGACTTTAGCTCTCTGTTAGAAAAAAATATGATGCAAATGTGATCCAGAGAATCTTAAAATTAGGGAGAAACAACCTAATAATAAGAATTTATTAAATATGGCTTCCTACAGTATTGCTTAGGACTTTTCTAAAAACACAATTAAAACAAGACCCCAGCCAGGTGCCAGAAGCCTCTTTTCTGTTTGTCCACTCTCAGAAGTGATTCATCTTCCCAGCCCAGCCCAGGAGTGTGTGCTAAAACACAGCTCCTCCATTATTCAGATGACAGCAGCTGAGGACATTCAGCTTTGCTAACAAAAGAGGTGGCAAATGTCTCTCCCTTTCCCATTAAAATCTTCTCCTGAATTGCCTCCATGTGTGTCAGGAGATATAATAAGCAGATTGCAGAAATTAATTAATTATGAGAGTTAACTTTTCACTTTCACCCTTCACTGAACCTCTTTTGTTCCTTAGCCCTGCTTTTGTAAAACTGAAGTTATTTCCCAGCATGTGTGGCTTTTAACACGACTGTGTCCTGTGTTTAGCTGCTACAGCACACCAAGCACGTGGAACATTTTAACAAAGAGTTTTTAATGAAGGCCCGGGAAGAAAACACCCTTAAAAACAATATTTCAGTATGTGAGTACTTATATGCACTGCAGCAACAAAACCACAAAAAAAAAAAAAAAGGTAAATATTTTCTTCTATATTTTAAACAAACTTTAACCACAGCCATTCGCTGAGAAGCAAATTTGGATAACAGGTTCTTTCTGCAAGGCTGCGAGTGAATTATTTCAGACTTTTGGATGATTTGCTAGAAAGACGTGTTAAATTTCTGGTAATTTGAACACCAGCAAGCAGTTTGCATACTCCTTGCGAGTTTTTCAATAAATGCTATCACCTATTCTGTATTGCCCTCAGCTTCTCACACTTGTGTCCGAAGGAAATGAGAGATTTTTAACACTGCCAACGAGCTCAGTGTAAAATGGAGAGGGGCAGAATTTCCCTCAGGTCTTAATCCCAATGAAGGTTCAGGGCGCTGCGTGGCTCTAATCAGTCACTTGTCTTTCTGCATTCCTTTATTCAAAACCATGGGCAGCTCTGTAATGTCTTCTTCTAGCATTAAAGGAATATTATGTGGCAGGAAAGCAAAACTAGAAAAGGGGCAATAAGGAAAATAAAGACAGAGGATTTAGACCCAGAATTTCTGCTTGTAGGCTTCGTTGCTGACTTTATTCAGGACATATTTGAATTACCAGCATTACTTCCCTACAGCCTTGTCTTGACTGTTTTCAGAATTGGATGAGGTGGTGTTTGCAATGCAGTTTCACTGTGGAAAACACTGCCCTTTTCATGGAGTGTTGAAGGCTGCAGATGAATTCCTGTTCTGAAACTATTCCCCCCTCCCAAACCCCCAGTTTTAATCAGCCCTACTGATTGCACACCCTCCCAACCCTGGGTGAGGCACCATCTCCCTCCCATGGTTCCTCAAGCACAGAGAGGATGAGGAAGAATTGGGCAACAGACTTGAGGTTTTTAAGACAAAAGAATGAAGACTGATGGTTTCAGGCACAGTGGTCAAAGTCCCTTTTCTGCTAATAATTTTCTGTCTAGGAAACAGTAAATTATGTCTGTATTTCAGAGCCATTCCATGACTTAAGGTGAAATGGAAATCCCTAAGCTAGGGATAGTTGTAATTGCCAAAGTCTGAAAAACTTTTTACACTTTTGGAAGGTGCTTTCAAGGCTTTGTCAGAGCCACATAAAAATTAGGACAGGAGCAAAAGTGCTAAGATCTTTTTATACTTGAATTTAGAATAATTTTTATATCCCTGAATCCACAGTGGATTAAAAAAAAATACTAATGGACACTTCAGCTTTCAAAAAAGGGTAAAAAGCTAAACTCTTGTACAGCCATAGGAATCTTCAGCTCTAGGCTACGGAGTGAGAAGTCTAAGATCCAGTAAGTACAAAATAATACTAATTTTTATGCCAACAGGTTGATCTCTGTGAATTTCTGTGCATGCACACACACACATTCCTGTGTATTTACTAAATCTGGACTTTGAGACAATTTGTGGGTCAACATCTGAAGATAGTTGAAAACAATCATTCCTGATCAGGTTAAAGCTCCAATTGTCCTTTTATCCTCTGTCAATAAGTGATAGAAAATGTCTGTATAACAGCAAGGTCAGAGAGGCATAAAATTGTACCACTTTTCTGGTTAGAGAAGTCTAGAATCAGAAATTGTGTCTTTTATGGTTTATGTACTATTTACTTGGCTTCAGACTAAGCCAAGCAGCAATCCTGCAACCATCTGGAATTTCTCTGTACTACCAGACTTTGGGACAGCAAAAAATACCCTGAAAAACAAAGGAAACCAAAACCTCTCCCCATATTCCGTCTTCCCTCTCAGTCACCAAGAAAGGGCTGATTATGAGCAAGCTGCAGAGGCTGGTCCCAGTTAGTGTATATACATTTATTCTGGATCGATATTATGGGAGCTCACTAGGATGAGTTGGAATAAACTGTGCTCTGCTTTTGGAAGACGTGCATGAGAAACTGAAAAAGGATTTAAACACAGTTTTCCTGCATTCTGGCTTAGCTGTCCTCTGACTGTGCAGGAAACATTTGCCTTCCCAATTTGGTGAATTAAAATTTTTTTGTTTAGACCATTTAGCAAATGCAGTTTAAAATTTGAAGATAACTTTGAATTAATCAGAACTGCAATTTTAGGAAGAAATTTGTTGGAATAATCTTGTCCACCTCTCCAGCAGACTTTGCACTTCAGGTGATGTTATAGATTAATTTACTACTTCAGACTTTGGAAATTTCCTCAAAGATCTTCAACACTGATGGAGTTTTTATGACCACAGTCACTGCAGATTTAAGATATAGTCCAGCATCTATTAATTCAGAGGAAAAACTGCCTTTCATTCAGAAAACACTGACTCAGAAACCTATTTGCACTTATTTGGAACTACAAAGTAGTGCAGTTTATATGGTTTTGAACCTGTAACTGTAGAAGATACAGGTTAATGTCCATCTATGCAAAGTATACCACTGGAATTAAAACAGCAAGAATGCCATCTGAAAAGGGCATTTGTGGCATGTTTTTTGCAGCTTCACCTTTTTTGCCAAAGGTCTGCAATTACATGAATTAAGGTGACTTAAAGTTCCTTGCCAGGCTGCAGACACACGATAACTGCACCCATCCATCAGTCTGCTGACGGCAGCCCGATACAGATGAAGCAAGGAAGACTGGGTGTTTAACAAATTGCATTGCCTATTTCATTTATATAGCCTTGACCTTAACTGCTTCCATAAAGCAGTTTCTGTTCCTACCACAGGCAGGGATTTGTTTCTTCCAGCAGGTTCCCTTGCAGGGCTGCAGCTCCACCACGTTCAGCAGTGCTGCCACCCCAGCCTTAATTCCAAGGAGATTTTCAAGTGGAATCAAAGACATCCTCTTTGGATCATACTTGTTGATTCTCAGCTGTGAGTGGCATAAAGACAGACCTTGGGAGGCTTTGTACCAGCTTGTAACACACAGAGTTTGGTACGAAACAGGAAAAAAATGTGTAGTCAGGAAAAGGGAGAGGTCCTAAGGAGAAATCTGCAACTGGTTATTGCCTTCAATAGCCCATTAAGAAAAAAGTCAATGAGACTGTGTGATTTTCCTGATCTATCCCAGCTGATTCTTTAGTGTGAGTAAGCGCCTATTTCTTTAAAGGGTTTGTAATAATGGTAAAGAGTGACTATCTCAGGTACAGATTATAAACCTACAGTTTATACAGATGTAGTGGGTGAAATTAACCCTGGTTCTGCTGTCTTCCAAGGACCATCCATACTGTACATGCAGGGTTTAGGTTTCTGACTGAGCCCTCTCCATTGTCTTCCTTAGGAACAATTCTACAGTCCTAATAAAGTACTGCAAATATCTACATGCAGAGTCCTTAACTGTAAGTCAGTTTTCCTTTCCAGATCCTAGTCACTGTAGGATGTTTTCCTACTGTGTTACAATGTCAATCACTTCCTAAAGGTCATAATTTCTTATTGTAGAGGTCTCTGACCACCATTCACAGATTTCTTTCTCTTTGTGAGCTCTGTCATACTCCTGTAACACAGCACAACTTTGGTGTCTTGGCTATTGAAAAGTGTAATGCAGCAAGACCAGCTTCCAAGTGAATAAAAACTAAAAATAAGCAATAAAATAAAAATTAACAATAAACTCAGTTCTGGAGCATGATTTTTCTTGAAAATATTAAACGTTTTTGACATTTACAGAAAATCAAAATATTACAAATTTATCTTTACTGGTGGAACAAAAATCAAAGTGCAGGAGAACTGTGTGGTGTAACACCAGGTGGCCTAGAGCAGGCAGGGGACATGGGGGTGGAAGAATTCTGCAGGACTTAATGAGGGTAGTAAAGCCAAAGGGAAAAGAGAGTTTCTTCTGTAGAAATTCCATAACTCTCACAGCTGTTTTTATCTTAAGTATTTTTCCTTTTAAAGAATAAGATCAAAATTGTTTTACTGTACCCCACAGTCTCAAGAGAGAAACAGATGTTTATCCCCTTGTGAAGCAGGAATGGAAGTCAAAGTGTGCAGTGTGAAAATTCCAGTTATAATTTTCACAAAGTATGGAAGAGCTCAGGTAGATAAAAATATTAAATATTGACTTTAAATGAATTCTTGGGGTTACATTTCTAAACATTTCAATAAGACCTTCTTTTTCCGGCAGAGAAAATATTTCAAATTGTATTGTTTGGCCAGCCCAAAAGGTATAGAGAAACATTTTTCTTCATTCTAACAGTTGCTAAAAGTCTCATGTGAGTTCTGATGTGTGACTGGTAATGTAGTGTGTCATGATGTGATACCAAAATCTGCACATTTAATTTGCAAGAAAAGCACATTTTCTAGATAAACTACAAAAAATTGACNGTCATGATGCGATACCAAAATCTGCCAATGATGTAACCTGCACATTTAATTTGTGAGACAAGCACGTTTCCTAGATAAACTACAAAAAATTGACATAATCTAACTACTCTTCATTAAATTTTTGTAAATTGGTTGAATATTATCATGTTTGCTGCACAGACATTGAAAAAAGGTTGAACGTTTAGGTGGTGCACCTCAATGGCAAAAAGAGGAAGAAGCAACGATACGATTTCCTTTCTTTGATAAAGATTGCAGTTGAAAGAATGGAAAGACTAAGTACAGGTGAAAGGAAAACCCTCTTTTACATGACGTTTTCCCTTTCCAGGGAGCAAACTGAAGACTGTGTCCCATGGACTGGAACCCTCAGTGTTTCCCATGTTGCCATTGCGTGCAGAAATGTGATCCCAGTGGGACATGGAAAGTCTCTTTCTTTCAGACCACATCAACAGAAGGTTGAGATTATATCCTTGATTTCTGCCAGTCTTTTTCACCATGATAAAGAGGGCATGAAGCCCTTCCTCTGAAGACAGAAACCCTCCCACCCCCTTTGAACGTCTCCTGAGGGGTGGCTGCTACCACTGAATCTGCCTCAACTGCTGCTGCAGTGGCATTCAGCTCTCAGCTAAGCACAGAATATAGTTTTGCAAATAATTTTAATGTCTACAGTGTAAATGCTTTTCTTAAAATAAAATCAAATGTGTTTTGTTGGTTGTTTTTCTTACAAATAATTTGAGTTTGGAGAGCTGTTTAGCACTTAAGTGCTGCCATAGAGAAAACAATTTTTGTTCTGAGTACTCAAAGACACAATCTTGAGCAGGAATTTTCACTCTTCAAAATGCTAATTAAACAAAACAATGAATTTTGATAAATAAGTGCATCTACAAGTTCCTGGCCTCGAGGAAGTGTCACCACAGTATTTATTGTTTGCAAGAATGAGTATCTCACATAAACACTTTCCCCTATTAAATGATACAAAGCTTGTATTTCAAATTAAAACAGCTGTGAGGGGCTGTTTGTGTGTGTTTGTGAGTGAGAATGTTTTTCAGATAAGGTCTGAAAATAGATAGAGAGTCAATTAAATGGAAAAACACCGGGAGATGGATGCTGTGAGAAGAGGATGTGCAGCAGAAGTTGGCTGGAATTGGGAAACCCAAAAAAGTCTGATGGGGAGGTTGCCTCCCCACCTGTGCCTTCATGAGGGTCTTTCACACTTGCACAGTTGCAGCCGTGTGAGATCAGCTATTTACTGGAAGTGGTTCATAAAAGCATTTAGAAATGGGCTGTATCTGTCTTGTAATTCCAATATCTTTCCTTTCTCTGAAGGTCACACCCACGTTTGCTAACATGGGGGTTTTTGTTTCAAACCTGGCATGCTGGGCACATCTGCAGCCCCAGAATACAACAGAGAACCAGCAGGAGAAAACCTTCCTGCATGGAATCAGAAAGACTTAAACCTTGTGTAACAAAGTCAGTTTAAATAAGATATTTAACTTCATTTAACAAAATGAAATGCTTTCAGATTTTAGTAAACACACTTGATTTTCCTGGATTTTATTGTGATGGAGGTAGGACATACCAAGGAGTTGTATAACCAATGTCATTAACCGAGTTCCTTCAGGTGGAGGTGGCACCAAGCAGCAGCACACAGAGCACTGAGAGCTGTAAAAAATTTGCACGTTTAGTTTTTTATTTTCAAGTAAACATCCTGCTTTTCTTTCACAGAATCACAGAATCATTTAGGTTGGAAAAGGATCACCTGGGATAACCATAGTTATCCCATCACAGGCATCCAGTCCCAGAAATTCCATAAAAAGATAAGATGTTGACACCTTAAAATGAGTTAGTGCTTCCACAAATTTCTATTCCTCATAAGAAGCAGGTTAATTTGTACTTAGAACTTTTCTATACACTCTTGATTAATATTCGTTAGTATTTGCCTTACCTTATTTTTGTACTAACAGTAGGGAGTATACCCTATTTTATATATATATACACATTTAAATAGAAAAAGAGAGACCCTTTAAGAGATATATAAAAAACACTATTGTTATTATTGTCATTAAAATATTTTCTCATGCTCTTCCTGATCTATTATTCTCACTTTTTGTTACGACAGTACATTGTACTTTATTAAATTACAGCCCTTAAGGTGTATATGTAGTGATTTATATGTTATTTGTAAGAAGAGGAGGAAATATCATGAGCATCTCATGGTTTCGAAGGCACAAACTTCTTTTGGACTTCCCTGATGGCTCACAGACTCAAAAGGGAAAATTAATATATCGGTGTTCCTCGGTGTGACAAAGGACAGATTCCTCATGGTGCTGTAGAGAAATGCTGTCACCTTTATCACTCTGGTAATAAATTGCCATGATTTAAACTTATCAGAACAAGACTTTCCAGGCCTTAATGGAGACTATATATGGTTGATGCAGGACCCATATGCAGAGCTGTCACAGCCTGACCTCACTTGCCACAACAGCAGCAGGCTTTGATTGCACCCTGCACACTCCAGACGTATTTTTCTCCCTGTCCTGCTCCCCACCAGATTTGGACGCCAGAGATGCTGAATGTCACCACACATTTTAGCTCCTGACAGCAGGCTAAGGACAGCAATGTGAAAAGGGGATGTAAAACCTGCTTTAAAAATCTTTCCATGGGTGGAAAAAAGTAGCAGCTTGGCAAGAGGAAAAGGAGTCTTTGTGTCACCAGGCCTGGGTGGGGTCAGCTCTTGTTGTGACTGCAGACCACTGAGGACAGATGGGTGCCCAGTGACCCATCCCAAATGCAGTTGGTCTCCATCCACTCTCAGAACAGGTATTTGTGTGCAGCTGGTGCTGACTGGCATCTTTGGACAGTCTGGACAGAGGAACCGAGGTCCGAGTGACCTTCAGAGACTGAGCTGTCCTCTCACCCTGCTGCAACAAGGCTGAAATCTATTGGCAAGGAAATCTTCCCTTATGCTACCTAAATGTGAATTTTGTACTTTGTGTTTCCAGTATCTTCCCTGGGTGATAGACCCTTCAGACAATGTGTTGAATTTTATATATTTGCAAAAGCTTTGCAGACTTTTAAGTAATGTATATATGTATATTTATTAGAGAAGCAGTTCTGAGAGATCCAGAGTTACAACTGCTTGAATTTTATAATTAACTCTCAATTCTACTGTGTATATTTCAATAAGAAAACCTAGCATATCCTTCTCATTTTATTGACATGGAAACAAAAAGCACACAAAACCCCACAACTAATCAACCAACCCCTAAAAACCCCCACAAAGTAGTGTTATTTAAGTATTTAGAAAGTATTTTCATATACTTTACCTTAATTCACCTGCTATGGAGGAAACTGTGTTAATGGAGAAATTTTACATTAAAACTCAGACTATTTTTGACACAGACAAAATCAGTACTGAAGCAACACAGATTATTATCTGAGTGATGAGTAGAAGATGAGTAGCAGCCAGAATAGATTTGTCACAAACAAATCATGTCAAACCAGTCTAAACTCCCTCTGTGACAAGCTAACAGACTTTGTGGATGGAGAGGAGCAGTGGATGTCATGAATCTTGGCTTAGGAAGGCTTTTGGTCTCAGATGGAAGTCTCATAAGCAAATGATGTCTAGATAAAACTAACAGATACAAAAACAAAAGAGTAGCTGCAGCCAAGGCACAGATATTAATGGGAAGGGACACTGAAGGAGGATCTGCAATGGTCTCTTCTAGGTCAGTCTCTGTCAGTGTTTTTGTTAAATCTAATGAGCCAGACACAGGAAATATATTTTGGGAGACAGGCTTAGAATTCAAATTTTAAGAGATGCAAGCAGACAAAAATGAAATTCAATTAATTTCATGCAGGCAGATGTAAGATTTTGCATGTAGGTGGGACTAATTAGCACCACAGATAGAAATCAGGGAACAATCAGCAATTCTTCCGAAGTCAGCCTTGGGATTATGGCAGATCACAAGTGGAAAACAAGGCAATGATATGCTGATGCAGGTATCTTCTTTTTTTACTCAGCAGCACTCACAAGGTTTTATCTGAGCTCATCTTTGTACAGGACACTCCTGGAGAAAGCAGGAGCAATCAGAGTCTGTAGGAGCCCAGTGGAAAACCTGAGCTGGGAAAAAAAGCTGACAGAAAAGGACTAAACGTGTTTTTTTCATGCCAAGAGATGATGGAGAGAACAGCTTTTAATTACAAAAGAGGCTGCTGCTTAATGAATTCTTCATGCATATAAACTGTAGCAAAACAGATTCAATTAGATTAAGGAATGTATTTCTAGCAGTGCAGAGAGGCAGCATATTTTTCTTGATTTTCTCCTGGGTGGTAACGTAGCTGTCCTCTGCACATTGACTTCTGCTGGCCTTCAGCTCACGGATGGTCCAAGAGCAGGTTGGCACACCCAGCTGGAGAACCCAACAAGGGATTTCACAGCTTGGTTTTTATACAAACCATGGATGAACCAGATTTACCTATAGACTGTATTCCTGCAGCAAAGTTCACACTTCTGTAACTCAGAGCACCATTCAAGTCACCATAGCAATTCTCATGGATTTCAGGCTTCACCCAGGTGTTTTAGGCTCCGTACAAATATTTCAGATTGGCTTCATTCTTTTTATTGTAGAACTAATGTATATCAATTTTATTCATGCTGTGTGGTCTTAAAACAGGCACTACTCACATGTACAGTGTGCTTCAAGAGCAGCACCAACTATAGCAAGGAGTTACACAGAGGCAAAAAGATTCTCAAATAACTGAAAATGGAGTGAGCAATCATTAAAATTATTAAATGAGGTTGAGACAGTAACACAGAAGGGTTTAAACAGAGCTGTGACTTCAAGAAAGGTATATGAAAACATACACAACTAATTCAGATCTAGACAGCGATGACTTGCCAGGCTCACCTTGTTCCCACCTCTTACTTGCTGCACTCATGTTACATCCTATCTTAAACCAGGTTAATGTTATGTGATGAATTCCCAAACAGGTCTCACAGCAGGTCAGCAAGGTTTGGGAAGTTTTGAAGTCCTGCAGTGAGTATGACATATGATCTCACACTTGAATTGAAACCTCTTCAGTGGTGGGATAGTTCATATTATGCTTCTGTTGAATATATTCTGTGCGCAGAAGAGAAGGGATGTGCTTTTAATGAAACACAAATGTCAAAAATCCNTTAAGTAAGGTGACTCTTCAGTGAGGTGACTCTTATATGAGGCTTCTCCTAAACGAGGTGTCTCTCAAATGAGGTTTCTCCTAAACGAGGTGTCTCCTAAACGAAGTTTTCCGAAACATTGGTGACAGTGTGGATTTTTACAATAAGTGTCGCTGTTCCGCGACAGTGATGAATTCCCAAACAGGTCTCGCAGCCGGTCAGCAAGGTTTGGGAAGTTTTGGAGTCCTGCAGTGAGTGTGACATGATCTCACACTTGAATTGAAACCTCTTCAGTGGTGGGATAGTTCATATTATGCTTCTGCAGAGTGTTGAATATATTCTGTGCCCTTAAGAGAAGGGATATGCTTTTAATGAAACACAAATGTCAAAAATCCAACACTGATGTTGCTGTCTACATGTTGCTGAAAGTGTAAGAAATACTGGTGACATGACCATGTCAAATCGTATCAACCTTTTCTTACATTATTTATTCCAATTAATAATGAAAGGATCGTGAAAGGTGTGAAGCTACTGCTGATTTTTCTCTCTGACAGCAAAAAATCCCCAAAACCCACAATACAATGAACCACTCTATCAGAATGGGTGAACAGTGTCAGAAGGGTGGAGAACGGGAGGTAAGATGTTACTTGATCGCTCAACTAAAGGATTTTTCAGGCTGCTCTTCAGGTTTTAGGCACCTAAATACAATGTCTACCTTAAAATATAATCACTACAATTTACAAATGTATTTCCTGTAGCTTCAGGCTGTGGTCAGTGAGAAGATACTGGCACATCTTTGTCTGGATCCTTTTGGAGATGATGGTGTCACCTCAGAGTGCACAGAGAGAAAACAGTGATGCTTTAACTTAGACATGAGTTCACCAGTGTGGATTCCCAGTTGAAGTTTATTTATCTATTTATCGTCTATTTATTTATCTATTTATCTATCTATCATCTATTTATTTATCTATTATCTGTCTATCTGATTACCTACCTACCTGCCTGCCAAAGCTGTATGGTGTTTTGTTGCCTACTGGGCTTAAACCACATCACATCGAAGTCCAAGAAAATTTCATTTCACAATTTCAGTACAAAATCAGGTCTTTAAGTTTCCTTTATAGAGCTCAGGCAATTATTTCAATTTATGAATGTATTTTTATGTGTTCATGGTCACTTCCCTTTAAATACCCACAAATTGTAACTTTTTTATCAGCCATGATCAGACCTGTGTTCTCTCAATGGATAAGGTCTCAGTAAAGGATAGATCTGCATTTTTATGGCCCATTGACCATCTCTAACCATCTCACATTGCAATCAGACTTCTAATACACCATTTCTTGTAACACTCATTGTGGGAACCCCTCCCTTCATTAGAATAACTAACATTGTTAATTTCAGCCTAATTTTTATTTACCTCAGTTTTTACTTTACAAATGCCTTGAATACTTTTGCCCTCAAAGGCTGAAAGCATTAGTTTGAATCTTTCAATTACATTTCCTTTTCACTGAAATGAAGTGAAAAAAAGCATCATAGCGACTTTGATTATAAATATGTTCATTGACATGACAATTAAAAATTATATTCCTGCGGGGTTTTTTTCTGTCTTAGTTATCTTTCTTCCCTGTAAATCTATTTTAATTTTTAAAGTTAGTTTGTGTATGTCTATGTATATTTATTTACATATGTGTGGTTTTTTGTGAAAGAGAAATACAAAATGGTGTCTTTTATGGTCTCTATGGTTTATTCATATACCTTTTAGCACAGTGGGAAAAGATTTTTTTCCCTATTAATTCTGCACCCTGAATCCTCCAAATATTGGTAAACCTCAAACAACTGCTGAGGGCTCTGCAGTCCTGTGCAATTTGCTACATGTTGCTAGAGCACTCGGCACTTTCTACAGCCTAAAATATCTCCAAAGGTAAAATATTTCTTATTTATGAGCTGCAGATATGAACCAAACACAGACCTAAACCATTTCTTTAGTCTCCTTATACTGGTATTTATTTTAAAACTGCATCTCCCTTAATACCTTGCCCGTTTGAAATACGGTGTTTATTCTTTAAATGGTCCCTGGAACTGTGGTGATGGTCAATTGTGTGGAGGCAGCAGTGCTGTAACAGTCTCATTTTTGGTGCTTTTTTCCCCGTTTTGAGGAGGAAAGGGCAGAAAATCAATGCAAGACAGATACAGCATAGAACCCACTGTGCATTGTCATTATGAGCCTGTAACCTCTGAGACTTAGGAAGTAATACTGAAAGAACAGCCAGAGAGGAAATTGGTGAAAATGTTTCTATTTTTCATCTGGTTCAAGGCTTTTTGTCTACTTGGAGATAAATAGCTCTGCCTTGGATGAAAACTGTCTTTTATTAAGAGGAAAAAAAAAAAAAAAAAAAAAAAAAAAAGGGGGTTTTTTTTTTTTTTAAAAAGGGGAGAAACAACACATAAAAAATTT
>VZTX01011657.1:32086-118596 GCA_013400915.1 Pardalotus punctatus
GAGTTTTATTTTCATTCTAAAATGGAGAGAAACAGCACATTAAAATGTTATTTTAATAAGTACTGTCCTGGCAGGATACTCCTAAATAGTCATGGGTGTCTCTCATCATTATTATTGGGCCTTGAGAACAAAAGCTCAGTTATTTTTACATTTCAATATTCTTACATTACCTAAAGAGCTCATATAAATGAAAAAATTTCCTTATTTATGCTAAATGGCACACAAGGTAAGTATGAAACCATGTCCCCAAAGCTCTGTTAGAATTTCTAAAGGGAAAATGCTGTTTATTATAGACAGGTAGTGATTCAGTGTTCTGGTCAGATATTAGCTTTTATTCAATTAATTGCTTTATGAATTAAATATGTTGATTACTTGACCATTTTTACCAGAAAAACATAGCTATATATTTTAAGAATTTTGCAGAAAAGATGGAAAGAGAGATTGATTACAAATTGTTCTTGTTTCAAGAAACCTGTGTAACAGTCAGTGAATATTTATTTGCATTCTGGCGGCTCAGTTGAGGGTACTCTCTATAAATCTCACTTTCCCTTTTAAACCCTCACACTGCCCGTGAACCTTATCTGTGATATTTTTGTAAGGTAAAGAAGTCAACACAGCAGAAACCCAGAAATCCAGGGAAGGATCCTAAAAATTGGGTTATGAAATTATCGGGTTCTTCACATCATTCTCTGTGTATTCAGAGATGAGGACAGCATCTCCTTCTTTGACATACAGAGATGAAAATACATTTTCATTTCTTAACTTAAACATGAACCAATTAAAATGTCACAGCTTTCAGAGAACAAGTTTGTAGAAGAGTTGATAATGAATTACCCAATCAGTACTGAAGTTACATTGGTGTGACCCTACTTGGGTACCTTAAGAAGCTTGCCCAACTGCAGAAAATTATTTGGTGGTCTTTAGGTGCCTGCTGGTGAAAAAAGAGTGAAAATTCCCTACAGAAAGAAAGGGAGATAGCAATGTTAAAGCAAAGGATTGAGACAGGAAGGTAAGATCAGGTGAAAAGGGACATAAAAAAAAGTTTTTGTTGATATCCTCAAATATTTAGCATCATAGGATGGAATTTTAAGGAAGAGCTTCTGTAGAAAATGAGCCTCCATTGGTGCTAGAAAAGCAATCAGGAAATACTCAGATACACAGACATTCTGCATCCTGAGCTGCAGGTAGCTGTGCAGATAATTGTTGTTATGTCTCATCTTACTCAACACTAAGAAGTGAGCCCTCTTATCATTTGTCCTTGTTATCAGATCAAATCAGGAGTTTCCAGCTGGAGAAGTCCGGTCATCCAATGCTCTCCTTGCCCTCTCATGGCCCCGCTTCCAGCAGGGCTGGGGTAGCCTGACCCCTCTCCTGCCCACAAGGTCCCGAGTCTGGTGAGGCAAAGTCAGTCATCAGTGAAAAGTTTAATTTGTTTTCAGCCCTGCAGTTCTGCCTTAGCACAGCTTTACATAGAGTTAGAGCTGCACCCCCTGTGAAGAGCATAAAGTACCTATAGAAAAAGTCAAATATTGCATTTTGGGGAAATGGCTGAGCTTTTGTTCTGTGGTGAAATAAAAGACTGATAATTTTTTTGATCATGGCTCCGCACAGCAGAAACCTGATCTGCAGAAGTACAGCCTCATTGTACAAACATTGACATCATTTACACAAAGAGAATGTTTCTAAGTTATTTTGACTATGTAGTCAAAAATTGTCTCCCCTGCATATCACAAGAGAGTAAAAAAAGAAAAAGAAAAAATATCATTCAGCTGAAAATAATTGATAACTGATAGCTGCCCAGAGGCTAAATTTTTTAAATATATAAATAAAATAAAAAAAAACCTTGCATCACCTAAACAGCATATGACATATCTGATTTCTAATTAAAATTTCCACTTAGAGTCCACGGAAAATAAATGAGGTTTGGACATTCCTTAGGCGGTTAAAAAGGCTCCTTTTCAATTTATTAAATTCAGCTAATAAGTTTTTTAAACAAAAGCTCTTCTGCTGTCTTGTCACTTTAGATTATTAGCAGCACACATTGTGTCCAAGTGCAGCGCAGCTTGAAGACCTGCATTAAGTGCCTGGATGGCTGCTGGGAAGGCTTGAATGAAGCTCGTGGACAGAAAGATCATGAGAAATTGCTCTGACAGCAGAGCAAAGTTGGGAGAAGTGTTTGCCTGCTTGTCACTCAGCTCTTCATCACCATGTTTACCAGTTTATTTTTGTTATGCCCCAAAGGACTTCCTTCTGCAACCGGATCATGGTTTAAGCAGAGCAGGGAAAAATGTATAAATGGCTCAGGAATATCCTTAGGAGTAACCCGTGAAGCTGCTGAGGCTCTGACACACAATTCAACTCCTTCATTCTCCCTACACAGAACCATTAGACTGTATCAATAATATCCTGGTGAAACATAATCCAGTGTCTCTGGAGTCCTGTCCCCTGGCTGCTGAAGCCACATTGCTGTGACTTTCTTTCCCAGGCAATGGTCTGAAGAATGGGTGTGATCAGTCAGTTGTCTTCCCTGGGGAAGGATGGGGGGGGAAACACTGCTGGAAAATCAGCTGTTGGAATAAATTAGCCTGCACGGTCACCCTGAGCAGACAGGAGTGGCAGGAAACCAAGAAATGAACACTGAAATTATGATCAAAATCTGTGTCCTCATGTTAGAAAGAGACTCAAATAGGAATTTGGGAATAGGAAAGGGGACTGAAGCAAAAGCAGAACGGTAACCTGGGTTACCTGATGGGTTTATACCCCAGGAAATGAAGTCCTGCTTCCCTCAGTGATAGCTGCGATGGGAGGAGAAACTCTCCTTCCTCCATCCAGCCAGAGTGAAAGTCCAGCAAAACTTGCTCTCTGAGACACACAGCTGAGGGAACATCAGGTGAAAGGAATTCTGCTCACTGGACATAGGCTTCAGACATCTGGAATACTTTAAATAACCCTTGGAGCTGTTAAATGTCCCTTTCCCTGCTACAGAAAGTTGGTATTCCCCTGAGGGCTGGCGATTCCTGAACACGCACACTGTTCATGAGAATGAAACTGGTCTTTCAGAGTTCCTCGACTGCATTTTTCTTCTAACAATTGAGCAGCTGTTGTGTGGGTGAAATGTTCTGGTAAAAGCTTGTGAGTAGGAAATTTAGTGAGGAGCAGGAGAAATCTGGAGTAGAATACACTTTCATGAGTGAATAATTGCTGCTCAATTTGCAGCCCTCAATTCCAATGTGACTTCCAGAGAAAAGTGTGACCTTGCTTTTTTGACTCTCAGCCTGTCCTTTAAAACAAAATAAATAAAAAAACCCCAACAAACAAACAAACTACAAAACCAACAAAAAAAGTCCCCAAAAATCCAAAAAGCTGAGGGAAGTGCAGGACTGAAAGGTAACAGTCACACCATCAAATGATATAATCCATTTCATGAAACTACTCAGGGTTTTTACTACTCCAGGTCCAAATTCAAACTCCTTTCTCCACTTATTGCAAAATGTTTCTAGTTTCCATCCTTTGATATTCATACATGGATTATAAATTCATTTAACCCTCACTAGCCTATCTTCTAATATTGTATTTTCACTTAAGCAGTTTTCATACTCCTTGTTTTTATCTTCCTCTTCTATGCATGCATTTCTCATTTCTCAATTTCTTTTCTTCCAAACCAACCAGATTTTTAATAACTTTTGGAAGCTAATTCTACGTCTTCCTTCTTATCCTAAGATCTCCTCTTGTTCCAGTCTGATTTTTTCTTGGATAAGTGGAACCATAACAGGAATGGCTTTGAACTGAAATAGGGTAAGTTTGGATTGGGTATTAGGAAGAGATTTTTTCCTCTGTGGGTGGTGAGGCCTTGGCACGGGTTGTCCAGAGAAGCTGTGGCTGCCCCATCTCAGAAAAGCAGATAATGGACAGGTTCCCTTGTCAGTCAGTGGAATATTGCAGGTACCCCAAAGGTGTCAGTTCTGCACACTTTCACAACAGGGCTGAGACAGGCAAAAGAAAGAAATCTCTCTTCTAGAGAGAGCGTTGATGATGAGTTCAGACACAGTTCCTTACTTCTTTGATGTCTGAAGGTGTGGAGATGAACCCACCTCTCATTTCAGTAAGGAAGAATAGGGAATATAAATGAACTCATTTGGGTTTGAGAGCATTCATTGCTAGAATCATAAAATAATTTAATTTAGGAGGGATCTCAAGAGTCAACCACCTGCCCTGGACTCAGAGTCTATCAGAGCATGTTATTTGTACATATTTTTTTTTACTCCAGAGATGTATAAGCTCAGTTATTACTGACGAGAATTCTACCCATTAAAACATTCAAGCTTCAATATTCACTGAATGCACTAAAATGGATTTCAGACAGCATAATGGAAAATCTGAAATTCCTGCTGTGTTGCTTTGCTATATAAATCAAAGTGCTAAGTACTAGAAACAATGTTCCATGCTTACAAACCTCATCAAAAAAGAGAAAAAATGACAAATATCTGCCATGAACTATTTGTAAGGCATCTGCAAACCAAGAATTATTCACTAAAGTAATTTGTGAATAATTTCACATAATGAGTAAATATTCACAGAACACCAACAGGAAAGACAGCAAAATTCATCAAGTAAAATTATTTGCTGCAAATCACTCAGAAAACTCCTGCCTTTATCTAAAAATCATTCAAGCAGCTTTATATTATTGTTTATTCCATTCTAGTCCAGATTTTCTTAAATTTAAAGTATCTCTTGGAAAATGCTATGGAAAAATGAAGCTATTTTAAATGAAATTTCTCTTCTGAACGTCTTCTATTTCCATTATTAATCAGATTACTCACAATGCAACTTAAAGTTTTCTGGGTTTCTTTTTAAATGCTAAAAAGGCATGAAGAGCTGAACATTGAGGTTGGAGAGAATATCGGGAAACTCCGTGGGGAAAATAAATGATGGGAACAGGAAGATCCAAACTCATTGCACCTAAACTAAGGTACTTATCCTTATTTTTCCCTTGTCTTTCTGTCATCAGGAAAGAGACACTGCTGAAGTTGAATCAGATACTAAAGATATTAGTTCTGTGCACTGTTTTTTTTGTTTCACTAAATAGAGAAAGGAGCATCAGAAAATTAAATAAATAACAAAGAGTTAAATAATTAGATAAAACTGGGTATTTGCCCACAGAGGGATGAGCCCCATGGAGGGTTTGGAGCAGGCAAACTCTGCAGACAGGATTTCCTCATGAAGAAAGTTTTTTTGACATTTCAGTTCCTCTGCCCTGTCAGTGCAGCAATGGGCCTCAGATTCCAGGAAAATGGCACAGAACATAATTATGTGCCTCATTAGAAAACGACTCTGGAAAAACCCTGTCCTGTTCAGAAGGATGTAAATGGATGCAAATTTGATAAAAATTTACTGCAGTCATATTAGTGTTCCTGAAAGTAAGCCAATGTGCATCTGTTAAAATGTTCTGAAAGAGTTTCCCTTTATTTCTACTTTTTAGAGTGCTGCTAAAGTGACCTGATAAGGCCAAATGAGGAAACCTCAAAATATGGAAAGCTTTCCTTGGAAACTGTCTGAATCCAACCTTTGAGTCAGTGAAAGTAAGCTGAGAATGTGTGTCAAGAAAGGTATTTATACATCACCATTTTTGTCAAACTGTTCTTGCTATATTTTCACTCCTAATTAGTTCATTTTCACTGTGAAGTCTGCATGCAAATGACTGCTCATGGTGTATTTAAAAAAAAATAAAGAAAAATGGGAAAAAGAGAGCAAGGACCTGGAGGACATACAGGGGGAAAAAGGAAAGTAAGACAATGAAAAAGGAAAAAATAATTAAAAAGGAAAATAAAAATATATGGCAAAGGTGGTGTTGGAAAGGAACAAGAGATCAAAGAAGAAAATAATGTTTGAAAGTTTCTCAAACCACAAGGACACAGAATCCCAGCAGCATGTGCTTTGTTCATCAGTGGGAATGTGCTGCCTGCTCAGCTAAAATGTTCTCTCACAGGTCAGCCCTGTGTGGTTGCAACCACAGGGATGCTTGGTTGGACTGGGAACTTGGCTCTTCAGTACATGGAAAAGCTTTTATCTGTGTCTGTATGTGACTACATGTACAACAGCAGGGACCCACATATGTAAATACACACCAATGTCTCCGAAGTTCTTAATTTCCTAAATAAATTTCACCTATTTTAATGACTTTGTTGCAGGTGGTAGAAAAGGCAATGGATCCATGGAGTGTGTGCTCCATCTAGATTGATCAGTGTCGATGAAACACATCCATGCTTCTCTTCTCAGATCCTGTATAAGAAGAGCTATGCTTGTTTTATAAATTCCCACTGAAAGTTGGATCCATTTGCTGGTTTAGGGTTAAATATGTTTAAAGAAAAAAATATAATATAAGGAAAATCTGAAATGCAATCAGTTTCATGTTGGGGAGTCACAGAGAAGTGATCAGACAAATAAAACAGATTTTTCATACAATAGTATTTTAAATACTCTGATATTAAAAAGTGGTAGCAATCTTACTTTCTTAATATGTTTCCGTCAGTATTTTCCATGTGAAACTTCCACTCAGAATCTTAATTAGCCACAGAGAATTTTAACCCTCCACTATTCTAAAAGCTCTAATCTCTGAGAAAACTCAGACTTGGATTAACAAGAACATCTAGTCCGTCATTAGATTATGACTGTACTGTAATATTTAGAGCCTGACTAAGCAGACTCCTGGTAGCAATGCAGATAAGGACTGATTTTTAAGTGAATAAGACCTTTTACCTGAAGGCTGTACAACTTTAGTTACCTCATGGCTTGGTCACTCAAGGAATATTTGTGGCTAAAAGTTCATTGGTACAAATGAGGAGTCAGGACTTTTAGTACTGATAGTTGCATCCTTAATATCAGTTCTTGGAAGACCATTAAGTTGCTTTTGAGTGGCAAAAAAAGCTAGAGGGATATTCACTGCACTTTTCTGAAAAATAACCATTGGATAAATAACAAAGCTTGCAATAAAATAAAGCTATGGCATCTGTAACTGAAATTCAAAATATGAAGCATCATGCAAATGCAAGTCCAGATCTGCAGTGATGTGCAGTTATTTAATGTCCTCCAAAATACTGAAGCACTTTGTGAAAAAGAAAATTCCTAGCCAAATAGCATTATTAAAAATGGTGCTTTAGAAAAGAGGAGTGAGGTAGAGAAAGGAAAAAAAAAGGGGACAGAGAATGAGGCTTGTCCTTAGATTCTGTGAAAGAGAAGGGGTGAAATGAGTCCACAAAGAGGATTGAAGGTTCCCTGCTTTGCCCACGGGCTGGGAAATTGCAATGCAGGGTGGATTATACTAAAGAACAATGATTAATTGGGTATTTCTGACCCATGGCTCCCTTAAGCTCAGCCTGCACCCAGCCCAGCCCATCCCTCACTGCCTGCACAGCCCAGCCCTGCGTGACCTCCTGGAACTCAAATTGGTGTATTCCTCTCAAATGAGAATGGCTGGGAGTTGCTTCATTTTTACCAATAAACTGCTCTTGGTTGACAACTATCTCACAGCTAGATGGGATATTTAATACTGAAATCATGTTTCATAAGGAAATGTTATATCAGCCTTAGTTGCCTTGCAGTCTCCACTGTAATAGCATTTCCAAATCACCGTGTGATTGGTTTCCTTTTGCTCCCCCATAAACAATGTGTAATTCCTGTAATAGTATTTTTTTCTATTACTTTGATTCCCCTAAGGTTCCAAAACTCTTTCCACATTCACTGTGTTAGTATCTTCAGCTTGTGTTTTCCTTCACAGCCTTGGCAGCATATTTCAAAATCTCATTCCTGCGTTGCCTTGGTTTGTCAGGAGTGAAGGTCTGCACAGAGAGAGTACATAAAGCAGGCTGTTACTGCTGTTATTATTATTTCTATTACTGCTTTAGTGGCTTCCCAAACTGGCGTGCTCTTTTCAGAGTAGCTAATGCAGCAAACCTGCAGGGAAAGGCTCGGAAGCAGGGCTGGAATGGTTTTCCATCTTTGCTCATGCTTGTTTTCATTTCCTCGTGCCATCTCAAATGTCATTGCTTCTCCACTTAGCAGCAGCATTAGGAAACGCCACAGCCGACGCGCCAGGAGTTTCCGTCTTGAAGCTGTCTCCTAGAATTGCAGCTGCCTTTTCACCATTCAGCTGTCTTTTGTCTCTCTCCTCAGTGGGTGCTGTGGAAAGCCTCTGCCACCCCAGCTACAATATTCCTCATCTGTGGCTTTAGCACGTGTGTTTTCATACTCACATTTGATATAATTTATCGAGTCAGTCCTCAATTGCTTTCAATTCACTTAAATCACTGTCTCTTCTCTCCCTTTATTGCCTCAAACCTGTGTTATTCCCCCTTTTTACTTACAATTTCAGGATGCCATGGACTGTGTAACAAACACTTTTATAACGGAGCACTGTGAAAAGGTTCATTATTTTGTCATTTTTATTATAAATTCTTTGCCTTCTTTTTTTCAACTGCTTATTTTCTTGGGAGACCAGTGCTTTTAACAGCTTTATTGTTTTCCCTTTATAGAGTGCAGCTTAATGCCTTTTTTTTTTTTCCAAAGCAGTAACCACATAACTCACTTTCACTTTACTGATGCTGTCACTGATAGTGTTGTGCTGTAAGCAAATATTTCTCTGTCTTCTGCTTTTGGTCTGGAGCCTGCTTACGCCTCAGTGTCAATTTTGAATTATCTGGGTAATTCTCTTCTCTACAGACTGTTACAGAGCCTTAAGCACTGCTGTTTTTATTATTCCACATTATTGCCTCAAAAGGAGGCTGTGTTATTCCTGCTAAACTCCTTAAGCCTTAAAGTCATTTAAGAGCAACTCACAGAGCTTCTCTGCTCCTTGTTTAGCATTTGATTGCTTTTGAGTTCAGCAAGTGAGTGTCTCCTGCCACCATAGTGTCCAGCATTCCTGGCTCCAGGAGCTGCACCCCAAAATCTCTGCCACAAGGTACATAACACCTCTTGGAGAGGTAAAGGCAAGGGCATCACACAAACCAGTGCAGAGGTGGGAGGCAAGAAAACCATTTCAGAATTCCCACCAGGATGACCTGAATATACTGCGAAATCTAAGTGTAATTCAGCTTTGTGAGTCTCAATAGTTCCTGTGGTTTTGCTTCATCTGGGTATCTGCATTTTTTGGTAGTGCCTCCCCTTGTGCCAGCTGCATCCTGCAGAGATCATTTCATAGCTGGACCACAGAACATGTACTTGAACTGCCCTCAAGCTGCATGTGGTTCCCAGGCAGCATTTGCTCCTCCTTTTTCATGTTATCCCACCCCTGAGAGCACAGGGCTGGGTAACAGCAGTTCTCTCCCAGCAGTAGATTCTGATTTCTCTGGCTGAATGCACTCTGTGTCTTTGATTCTCCTACTTATGGCAGCTCCCTGGGCTGCCTGGGACCACCACAGCTCAGGTGCATTAACTCTTTCCACCTACCCTTGCTCTCCGCAGTGCTTACATTGGCAAACCCCATCAGGGCCATATTCCTGAATTATCTTTCATGAAGGCCATATTTTGCTTTCACTTCAGCTGCCATGTGTTTTCTTAGCTGAGACAGTTCGCAGAAAAAGAGACCCACATAGTCTAGACCTGCCATATTTCCATCAGGGTTTTACTAGACATGTGTTTTGGGATTGATGTATACATGTTCAGAGCCTCTGAGATCGGCAGCTCAGCTGGGCCTGTTTGCCCATATGAGCTGCCAGATGCCTGGAAATCCCAGAAAACTAGCCAAAACACTTACAGATCTAGAGAGAAAAACATGGCATGTACAGATCCTGCTGGACATATGGCAGCCCCACATGGGGTTGGATAGACAGGTTTGCTATTAGCAAGGCATTATCTACAGTAAGGATTGGTCAAGGAAAATACACTCAGCCAGAACCAGTTCCTGAATTCACTCTGTTCTTTTCAGATATTATGTATGTGTTGCAGGAATACCATGGACTTATATCTTTCACACTGCAATCTTTATACATATGATCTTGTCCTTTTACTGAGCCATATTGTGTTTTGCCACTGGATTTCTTGACAGCAAAGTCCCTGATTACTGATATTGCCTTCATTTCACTCATACCCTATTCTGAATCAAACAGCATGGCTCAGTGAACAGGGGAACTTAAATACAGGGCATTACTTAGAGCAAAGATTGTGTTGATGGCCATGTATGATAATTAAAACTCATGACTGTCAAATTACAGCTGCTTGTATCACATGTACTCAAGGAATACTGAAAGGGGGAAGGAGAGTTGCTCCTCTAGTGGTCTTCAGGAGGATGAGGTGGCATCTCCCTGAACTTCATTCCCTGGTTCAGGTCTCCTTGCTTGAAGCTGCTCAGGCCCAGAGGAAATTTGGAGCATTTACCTCTTTCCTTTCAGATTTCCATGTTGTAACGTGTACCGTCCGCAGCGCATCTATTTTGGTGTCACCATGGTTACCTTGAGTACAGTTTATTTTCTGATGCTAACACATAATTCTGTTCCAAGTACATGGGAGAAATGCAATCTGTGGTGTTTGAGGTGCACAGGTGTGGCACTAAGGAATCTCATCTCCAGTGCATCCACGGCCACACCAATGCATGGTCCTACTCCTTAGTAAGCATTAGCCAGATTTAGAGATGCTGGATAAAGTCAAAACCTTTTATTCTTCTAGGAGCATCAGCCACATCACAAAGCTGTAAGGTTCTCCTGTCTTTAACAGAGGATGCACACTGTGTCTCTTTTTTATGGAGGGGGCAGAAAAAAACCAACGATGGTATAAGGCAGGTTTGAGGAGAAGAAAAGTGACTTTGTCCTCCAAGGAGCAACAACAATCTGGATCACAGTGTTCTGCAAAATTAGTTGTCAGTGTTCTGCCCGGTTTTGAGGAATATTTTTTAGTTCCACAGAAAAATGATGTAAAAAAAAAAATAATGGATGTCATAAAGTGAAGCTTTTAGTAGTTTGAAAATAGCAACGCTAGTTTCTTGTACATCCCTAATTGCAGCTCTCTTACTGGGTTTTAGGAGCCTTTTTATTCTTTATATTGTCACCTTCTGTTTCCCAAATTATATAGCATATAATATCAGAATTAGGCTACTATCATACCACTTCAAGGACACGTGTGAACTTTATACATATCACAAAGAATTAATTGGGATCCTGAAGGCCAAAGACAAGTTATTTCATATGTTTAAGAATCAGGTGTTCTTTTTATATTTTACATCTGACAGAATGTGTGCCAATTTTTCTGGTTAGAAAAGTGGAGCAGAGCTCAGCACAGTCCTGGGGACGACTGATTGTTCATGTTTTTCATAGACCCAGCAAAGGAGCAGCAGCCAGCGAAGGGAAGGGCTTGACAGAATTTTGTTACTGGCTACAGGGCAAAGAATTGGTCCTGGTGCAACAGGGAGCCAGAAAAGGTAATAAGAAAGAAAAATAGAAAGAAAATTAAAGGACTGCAATCAATATATGGCTTTCCTTTGTTTCTAACTAGAAATATACATCCATGTGGAGCCCAAATATCTGGTGGCTTTCTTATTGCCCTTTTCCCCATAAATAAATTTTTGTGGGGCACTGTTTTGCTGCTGTTTTCTCCCTTCATAGGACTTACTGAACTGCTCCACCCAAAGCACTTGGACCTGTGGAATAATGAAGAGTTTCAACAGAAGGTCAAGGCACGTTTCATTTCATGAAATGTCCCTGACAAATACTATTACAGTGCCACTAATTCTATGTGAAACAGCAAGCCAGTTCTTGGAGAAACAACATAATGTCCTAAATTACTTATTTCTGTTAATTAACTAAATAATGAGCCCAGGATGGCTGCCTCAGCAGGATATGTCTGGGGTGTAAATGTCAGCACTCAAAATTCTTGAAAATATCTATGCTTGACCCATGACTCATCTCTCTGCCACGTGTCACAAATTAAATCTCTCCTTCTAATTGTGGGGCCATTCTGCACAATACAACATGTACAGTATTTTTCTGAATTAATAATCTGTCAGGAAAAAATAATAAGAAAACCACAAAGAAAATCACAAAGCTGTTTATTATAAGCAGAACCATGTAATTCTTGAATACATCAGATATTAACATCTTTAAATATTTGCTAAATAAATAAATCCTTTTATCATCAAGAATTATCATCAAGAAACAAAGCTCATTTTTCCAAAGTGAAATATTAACCTCCTACTTTTATATCTTGCATTCATTTCTTATAAATATTTAAAGCAGTTGTTAAAATATTACTTTCAGTTAGCAAAATGTGTTTTATTTTGAAGATATTGAAAAAAATGTTTTCATACCTTTCTTTCTCTTGTTTCTCCCTCATCTCTGAGGACGGATGAGAATTTACAAAACATTTCCATCAAATTAAGAAAACAACCAAAACTAAACAAGATTGAAATAGAGGTAATTTCTTAAAGAGGACTTGGAAATACCCAAGTGTCCTCCCCACCTGCTCCATGCCAAGAAGAGACCCCTGAAGAAACCCTCATTCCCTGTTCTAATTTAGGCCACCTTTTTATTCTGCAGTTTTGTTCCATCCCAAGAAACAAGAATCCAAGTGAGGTGTTTTGGGGCCTAAGGCACAACTTCCCTTTGATTCAATTAAAGGTTGCGTGTGTGTCACTGGTGACAACTTTCCACCTGCATCAATGTTTTGAGCTCCCGAAGTCAATCAGACTTTAACTGCAAGGTCACAGTCCAAGAGGTTGCCAATCCCGTGGCATTTAGCAGAAAACCTTTAGCAGAGGCCTCTTTGGAAACTTTAATAAACAGAGGTGTGCGTTGCAAAGTTGGATGGAGAAAATTAAATATTCCTTAGACAATAAGTGCTAAAAAGTGTAGATGTGGCACCTGGGGACATGGTTTGGTGGTGGGCTTGGAAGTGCTGGTTCATGCTTGGATTCAATGATCTTGGAGGCCTTTTGTAGCAGGAATTATTCTGTGATTCTTTAGCATCAGAAAAAAAATGGTAGTTTTTAAACATGTAAGCTTCAGATTTAGTGACTAAATGCAACTTCCTGATGCCATGTTTTCCCTTTCTCCTAATTAAAAAGACAACATTTGGTCTAATATATTTTAAGTGCATCTGTCTAGTAAGGCATGATTTGCTTTATTTATATGCTTAAAAGCATTGCATTACTGGTAGTAACTTTAAGTAGATTTGTGACCTCCTAAAAATAACTAGCTCCCTCCCAAAATAAATCCAGAAATGTTAGTAAAAATGAAGATACTGTAAAGAAAACAATTATCCCAAAATTTTCAGCAGCTCTTTCTTGCAAACTAACTTTTCTTGAATTCATACATTTAAGAATTGATTTTGATTATTCAAATTCAGTTCAATCACATTCATTTTGTTACATTCTCCTGTGGAATAAGAGAAATACTTATTCTTTCAGTGGAGTTTTTCAGTGGGAAATAAATAGTGAGTTCTTTGGAATATAAGTCAATTCAGAGCTTTAGTGAGACTACAACAGAAAATTTGAAATGGAAAAACAAGGCAGAAAAATTTCCATGTACTCCTTTCCACTTTTTTATCCTCTCTTAAAATGGTTGATATTCTACAAGGCACTGAGTTTTATTTTGAAGTTGTTTAGTGATAGGTGAGACATTAGAGAAAGCAAAAGATATCTGTGAAGACTGCATACCAAAAATTCATTAGAAAGTAAAAGATGTTTTAAAAAATCCACTTGTACTTCTTCAAATGTATTTGCTAAAAGTAGGGGAGAAAGGTTGAATGAAAAAAAAGGTCCTATAAAGTCATAGAAAAATAAAATTGTAGGGAATGGAAAATGGACGCAATCGATAATGTGAATTTCAGTGGTTGAGTTTTGGATCAAAAGAGAAAGGGTGGCCTGTAAGTCAGTGAAAATGAAATGTGAGTGCAAAAACCCCTTGGAAATCGATTGGAGGAGGAGACCACTTTTAGCAATCAAAGTCAAGAACATGCCTTAGATCTACATGCTGCTGGGAGGGAAAGAACATTTGAGAGTAACTCAGTGTGGGAGCTGGGTGAGAGAAGATTTTGGTTACAAGTTTGAGCAACAGAACTGATTTAACAATGATCAGGAGAAGGGGAAATCCCTGAAAATGTTCAAGGCTGGGCTGGACAGGGCTCTGGAAAACCTGGTCTAGTGGAAGCTGTCCCTGCCCATAGCAGGGGGTTGGAACTGGATGATCTTTAAAGCTCCTTCCAGCCCAAACCATTCTGATTCTATGATTCTATGATAGGGAGATGATAGGGAGAGAAACATGATGAGTTTGAGTGCTTGGTTTTATTAAAATGAACAGGAATTTCAAACACAGTGTAAAATAAGAGATGTCTATGAGAATATGCCCAAGGCCATGGTGCTGTAACATTGTGTGTGTGTGTGTCTGTGTGTGTGTGCATCTCAAAGTGTGATTTTTGACAGGAACATAAGAAACCTATTATTTCATAAAGTAAGATTATATTTTTCTTCCTCTTGCTTCATTCCACACAAATGATAAACACCTATAAGATCCTGCCAGTGTTTACACTTACTGCTCAACTGGTGAAAGCCTCATTTCTGACAGGCTGATTAGTAACTAATCAGTTAATTGAATGTTTAGACCTCAACAGAGAGTCTGAACCTTGCGTTTATCTCTTCTCAGGAGATCTTTATCCAGTTGCTAAAATAAGGAGTTAACAAACAGTTGAAAACATTTGATGTTCCTAAGCCTGTTTCCTGCATTATAAAGCAATACAGGAACCTTGCCTAAGCTGGTGTCTCTAAAGTGAAGGAATGAAAGCAAATCCCACCCATCCCAGGTCAGTGGAATACAAAATTCTGTTGCCATGGTGAGAACTTGCAGAAGCTGGAGAAGAATAAAGCACTGTTAAATTATCTGCTTTATAAACACTGGACATAAACCTAACCCACTTAATGGGCTTTATACCATTAACCTCAAAGAGCCAAATAGTCTCACCTGGCTATGCTTAGAGCTTTTTTCTGATGCCAGCAGAGAATTTTGCAGTTAAATGCAAAAAAAACCATGGAACCTCTCTGTAGTGCAGCCTGATTTTAAGGTGATGGGAAGCACCTGGGCAATCGGGTTGAGTTTCAGGGGACAGGATGCAAAGTTGGGGCATATTCTAAATATTTTATATGCTACAGAACAGTTTTAGGAGTCTTAGCTCAGTGCAATGTCCCTCTATCTACTATTTTTGGAAGATTGACTCCGATCTAGATGCCAAATCTAAAAGTCAGAAAATTATCACTCCTGTGGTTGGTATTCTTTCTCTTTTACCAGGAAAATGAAAAAATAAAATAAAGTCTTCTAAGTAAAGTAATTAACTAAGATTTCTTCCAGGTTATCACAGGAGTTGATTCTACCAAAAACACTGCATATCCATATGCAGCAACGGAGGAGGATCCAGTCTGCAATCCATGTGCTGTGTCTGGTGAATAACATAAAGATAATATGCTAGTATAATGATTCAAAATGCATAAAACCACATAAATTAAGTAAAATCTTCTGTCAAAATTGGTTATCATTGAGCATGATATGCATGAGATGAGTCTGATGTCTACTTGTCTATCACCTTTTGTGGTCCAAACTAACCCAGCTTTTTGCTTCTCACTCTTACCCAGCACTCCAGGTGGGATCTCTCAAGAGCAGAGGAGGAAAATACTTCAGTTTTGTTTATAGTCTCAAAAAATATACAATAAAAAGAAGATTATGAAAATCAGATGTAAAAGAATGAGATAGGCAAAGGGGGAAGAAGCTCCTCCTTAAGGCTGAGTCCCATCTCAGGCTCAGGAGCTGAGACTTTAGGAAACAGATCACATGTCTTAAGATCTGTGATAAAATTGTTAGTTAACAGAGTGAAGCCATGAAGAAAACCAAATCATGTTCAAATTTACTTTATTTTTTAATTTACATGCATCAGAATCAGAGCTTTTCTATAAAGTATCAGACATGATCAAAATATTTCTATTATTAATGCATGAATTCTTCTGAACTTTAAGGTTTAGGATTAGCTTGCTTGTAAGTCTAAAGCCTCCACTTGGCCTCAGTCGTAACACTGGCATAAAAAAAGAAGCTTAACAGGTATTCTTCCTCATTTTTCCATCTCACAGAATTTTCACACCTCAGAGCCACACTTCTTGGGGTCTGTGAGTCCATCAGGTCTCACGCAAAAGCCTGGCTGGAGCAGCTTTGCAGTTTCACAGAAGGAAGCCTGTGAGCAAACTGTGCTCTCAGTAAATTATTCAGCAGCGTACCCCGTGCGTGGCTGCTGACCCTGCTGGTACCGAGCAATGCTTCTTGCATGACAGGCAAAATTGTGTTTCTAATCACTTATGGTTACCAAAGGACACATGGAATGTTTTGCAGAGGGGAGATGATTAGCTCCGTTGTCCTGGCTGGCTTCCAGCTGGAAAAGCTTTATCCACTGAATACAAATCTACCGGGTAATTTCAAGTATAGCTCCTTCTCCCCCTAAATGTCATGCAACGAGTTACTGGGGGCTTTGAGCAGCTGCCTTGTTCCTCTGTGGAGATGGCTGCTGAGGAATATATAGAATCGTTTTAAAGCTCTGGGGAATAATAAAAAATCAGTATTAAGCTGCCTATATACTTAGATGGATGAGGACAAGGGTAGAGAGGGACAGAAAGATTTCTGATTATGACAGGAATGAGAGTGGAAAATGCATCAAGTAGTGAATGAGGCCAAGTAATGAAATATTCTATAGTATAATGTAAATTGCAGTGATTGGGGACAGCTGATTCCTCAAAATGCTGGTTTCTCTTTTNTTTTTTTTTTTTTTTTTTTTAGAAATTAGATTAATTTTTAAGTATTCAGAAGTCATCCATAAATGCTCACACTGACTCACAGTTTATTAATATTTTTAACTCCAGTCTTGAGAGACAAAATGTCCTCTATTTCTCTTAGAGTGATGACTTTGTGCTTAAGGAAGACAAAATCTGGATTGCACCAGGCATGTCTTCAAAAGGATGAATAAAACTTGGGAAAGACCCAAAATCCCAGAAGAGTGGAAAAAAGCAAAAGTCTGTGTATGATGGACAGTTGCATATGAAAGGCACTGCTTGAGCACAGATTTTTGTCCAAGATGAGTGGATAGAATGCCTGCTTTGATTCTGCAAACTCAGTGCCTCTATCGGGGTGGTGTTGGTGACAACCATCTCCAAACAGGACATTTGGTGTCTCTGGACCACAGACAGCACTGGAGCCATCCTCCCAAACTCACGTTTCTCTGGGTTGATGCAAGACATCATCCCAGCCCATAGAGCTGCTGTCAAAATGGTTTGGACTAAATTATGGACTGAGAAATTTGTGCTTCCAGCAGATCTGAGGGGTGTGAAGGGGTGAATTACATTATGCTGAGCAACTGGTTGGCTGCTAAGGACAGGAAATTCCTTACATGGATCAAAGAATCATAGGAAGCCTTGGGTTGGAAGGGATCTTAAAAATCACCTAATTCCAACCTTCTGCCATGGGCAGCATTGCCACCCACTATCCCTGGTTTCTCAGGGCCCTGACCAACCTGGCCTTGAACACTTTGAGGGATGAGGCATCTGAAACTTCTCCAAAACTTCCTTTGTGACCATATGATCACAACCTCACAGGAGCCAAAAAGCAAGGTACTTGTATAGAAGTGGTTAGGAAAGGAGTCCGACCTCCTAAATTCTTTTAATTTTATAGATGTTATTGAAAATTAAGGAAAATATTATCTGGCTGAAATACAGGGAGTCTCCTTCTCGGAGATATTCAAAACCTACCTGGACATGATCCTTTGCAAGCTGAACTAGACAAACCTGCTTTGGCAGAGAATTTGGTCCAGATGATTTGCAGAGGTCCCTTTCAATCCCAAGCATTCTGTGATTCTGTGATTCTTATGTCACTACTTTTCCTGTTTTGATTTTCAAAGTTTTATGTCTTTCTGCTGGAAGTTATTTCCCCTGAGTAAACATAATTTATTTTGGTTTTTCGCAAAACACAAGGGAAAGAAAAAATAGCTTCAACTATGCATTTAGTCCAACCATAAGTATCCCACGCAGGTAGAAGACTATAGTGGGTGTGTACTTTTTAACAGGCTGTGAACATTCAGATTTTATATTTAAGATCACCATTTGAGACAGATAAGGATTTTTAGAATAGGATTTAAAACACAGGATACCCAGAAATTTGATCACGTTTTTCTGTTCAAAGAAACCCCAACAAAAACACAACCTTCAGTTAATGCCTAATATTGAACACAAGGAAAACAAAGCAAACAGAAACGTTTGCTGCTTGCAAGGAACAGATTTCCTGATAAAGTCTGGAATTCCTGTTTGTTTCTTGACATCCTGCTCTGATAAGGAGTGCAGAACACAGTGCTCCTGAAAATACAGTCGTTGCCCATGGTCCATGGTCTTATGCTTTTTTTGCATAAATCAGGCCATGAATACCCCCACATGAAAACTGGAGCATGTTAAGCATTTTATTACAGATCCCTACCGAACTGCAGAATCCTTCTGAAATCACTGGGACAAAACAGACAACACTGAATGAAGTTAAGAGTTTCCAAAATTCTCAACACAGTGTCTTGGTGCAGATACCAGACCACTGGAAATAACGTGAGTTTATTCAATCAATAAACACCCATCTGATAAAAAGGGTGCAACATGGGAGTTATTCTGCTAGAAGGCTAAATAGGGTTTAAAATATTTAAAGATTTCTTTGAAACAAGTGCATTGTTACTAAAATGGTTTATTTATTTTCCTTTTTTTCCCCTCACAAAGCATCTACTGTATTAATTCCACAATGTCAGCATCTGGAGATTGCTTGTGTGGATTCCCAATGTACAGTCAGAGTCTCCTTGGAGACAACAGGTTTTTTTTATGTATTTCTGTTTCATTCAGAAAGATTTGGATTCTAAGACAAGTCTCAGAGCTGCAAAACGATGTCACCTCTGAGTGAGATGGCTTGGGAGGACTGGGGAATAAATAAAACACTTTGTCTATCATTTCAGCAAAGTGTCAGTGTTTTACTGAAGGTGTATGCAAAGATAAACATTTCCTGTAGCATTGTATCTTTATATATATTACATATATGTGTACATATGTGTAAATATAAACATCTACATACGTAAGATGAGCATATAAGGATCATGGAAAATTGCAGAGTTGGCAATGCCATATTTCTAACTCAGCAGCTCAAAGAATGTATATCAGGTATGGAAGTTGCGTTTTTTATGGGTTTTTTAATGTCCAAATCCAAGGGCTGCACAGAGCGATATGGTGTGAAAAACCAGTCCAGTACCTCCACTGGTGCTACTAATTTAAAGGATTTCTAGTTTGCTGTCAGAGGATGTTTACAAAAATTACATCGAAAACCTATTTCCACAATGCCTAATGTGAAATAAGGGGAATGCTTGACTTTCTAGAATAAAACATATTTTTGGAAATGCAGATGATAAATGTGGTTTATTATGTCTGCTCCAGACAGAGTGAGCAGCTGAAGGCTTGGTTGAAGAATAGAGTGACTTAATGTAGGGATTAAATCAATAATTTGGGGTTAATCAGGAGAAATAGGATAAACTGATGAAAAAAACATTGCTGTAAATTTCATTTCAAAGATATTCCACCCTATATCTAGTCCAGAACTCATTAGTTGTCCTGTCTCCCCTGCCAGCTTCTCTTTTTAATATGTGTAAGAAAATTGCTTTCACTAACAGTTTATTGAAAATAAATAAAATTCTTAGAAATGCATCTTTATAGGAACTTTAATATATCTTCAAGTGCACGGATCACATTTGAGTGACAGATGATAAGCTGCATGCCTGATTTCTACCAGCAATTAGCTTGGGCAAATAAAGTAATTGCATATGCCAGTTCTGACAGAACAATTTACTTTTTCTCTTTTGTGCAATCATGATGCAATTGTAGGGCCAGTTGTGTTTTAAGGCAGGGACTGCTCGCTATTCTAGTCGTGTACTCTTCCTAAAACTGGAGAGATGCATTTTGGCTGGTCCCTTGCCATTTCCATGATTAACTTGATTAGACAGAATAATTTCATAGCATTTCACTTGACAGAGGGAGTCTATTGGTGCTTATGAAATCATAATGTGCAATGCTGGACGTCCCGACCCCCTAAAAAACCCCAGTGCTGTAGTGAAATCTGTTGGATTTGTATCGTCTCAAGAAATATGTTATAGAAAATGGTACAGAAGGCGTCTTTTGAAAATTGAGTGCGCATGGGGAGCAGAGGGATTGGTTAGATCTTCTTCCAGATGCTGGCTTTTCAGTGTTTCTTTTGAAACGGAAAACTAATGCCGGCAAGAGTTTTGTGGCTGGCAGTAAAACTCTCCAATTTGCTGCACGTTTTGCTTCGCAGAATGTATCCTGCAGGAGCAACACTGCAATCAGTACACTGCCACAAGTTATGCTTCCTAAATCCTTCTTGCAAATATGAAAAAGATCCTCCCTTTTTAAATGACTGTCTTTGACCTCTCTTCTGCAAAGGCAGCTTCCTAGAACTAGTTTTCAGCTAAACCAAAAAATTTCCATAAAGATGAACTGTTTCTCCTGTGATACTGAGCAATCAGGGATGGTACATGTCACCCTGACCCAGGCTGAGCACAGACATCAAATTGAATTTCCTACATGGAAATAAGCTTATCCACTTATTCTCCACCTCATGCACACCTATTCCCTCCTGATTAAAAATGCTTGCATTTTTCACTGGAAAATAACAGTTCCCAATGTGTGAAAACATCAGGAATGCTTGGCTGTTTTGCTCGAGGCTGTCTAAAAAGCAAAAAGAAACTTGAAAGCTTTTGTGAGAAAGAATTTTCATTCCTTCCTAAATGAGCACTTCTGTCACTTGGGGTGGTGTTTATAATGTGGTCTTTTGGGACACATTTTGCCACCACAACTTGTAGACATCCAAAAGGGAGCTGTCAGCTGATACCGGATATCCAAGCTTCTTCCGCCATCAATAATGGGAATAGGTAACTCTATAGAGGGATTTGCTCTATCCTGAGAGAGTTGTCTAGAATGAATGGAACAAATTGGTCTCTAGATCCCTTTTCCTTGACTGAAAATGACCCCTAGACAATTAGCTGTACTATCTGAAGTTAGGTGGGCTGGGGCATACCCTTATCCATTAGAATTGCTTTGTGTTTTTAAAGACAAGGGTCTGAATAAGCAAAGAGGAGATTCAGGTTTTATGTTTTCCTGATCTGCCTCACAATCTTGTGTAAACTCGTTCCAATTTATGTTTCACTGTTTCATTCCTCGCTTTCTTGTTTTCTTACTTTGTCAACAAATGGTCTGGGGAAAAAGAAAAAAAAATATATATAATTAGGACTTGTGCCTCAAAGACACATATTTTAAAGTGTAAAGGATCAACAAGTTAACTGGGATTTATATAATTTTGTTAATTTAAAAGTTTAGCAGCCAGTCATGGTAATTACCCGTGACCTTTCTATTACCCATGGAGACACAGACACGAAAGTTTATTAAAACAATGCATGCCATCTATAATACATAGATTCAAAGCTAAGTGAAATTAATCCAACAGAAAAATCTACCCAATTGCCTGATTTTTGTTTCTAACATAATTTTTTTCATTGCTCTGGCTCGTATGACCTCTTGTCTTTAGTTATTAGTTACTTCTTCAATACACAGAGCTTGCCTTCAGGAATCCAGGATGTTAAAAATAATTATGAAATCACAAGAACTTGAAGGTCTTTAATTTAAGACATAAGATAGACTGAAATAAAAGCACCTTTTGCCTAGAGAGCAGGAACTTGTCTTCATAAAGTGAGCAGAAGCTCTGAAGATGAATTCAAGACAGAGCAAATCCCTTGGGCCGGACAAAAGCAGAGGAAGAACAATTAGGATTAATGTGAATAATATGAATATGTCAGCAAGAGCAGGCAACCTGCTGCTGTCTCGGGACAAGTGTGAAAAGTTCCCCCATCAATAAAATGCAGCCTCTGCTGTGGCACCAGAAGGAATTTGTGTTCTTTGTCACGTCAGAGACTTCCAGGTCAACACAGCAGGAAAGTTCCTCTGAGCACATTTTTGCTGTGGGTATTTGCTGGCTCACAGAGAGGAAGGTGAACATATTCAGAGCACAGACGGGTCCCAGTGGGCCAACAAGAGGAAAAATATCATTTCCCACTGAAAATGAACCCAAGCTTCATCACTGCCTGGTTCAAATGCAAAAATAATTGTTTCCTGCTTGAATAATGAGAATATACTAAATACCACACTGATAAACCCATAGAAAACTATGCAGAAAGAAGAGCCTTTATAGAGCTGAAAATATTAAAGAAAAGGCAGAAGACAATGCTAGTGAAGGGAGTAAGCCAGTCTGACAAGACTTAAGGAAAACAAATTTGGCAGAAAGAAATAAAAATATTATAAATCTGGAAAAATGGACATCTCTTCTTGGACAGAGATGCAAGTGTAGCTGTCCCTTACATAGCACAGGGGACATCCACAACATTTTTTTCTTTGATTGTTGGTGAAGAATAACTGAGGTAAGTAGTGTCTGCTTAAATCAACGTGAAGAATCTTCAGTGCTAGGAAAAACTGGATAACTCTGCTATTACCTTCATATTTGCTGTGCAGCATTTTTTGAGGGGCTGAATGTATTTAGAAGTGTAGGGGTTCTTTGTACCCATGATGGTCAAGGGATTAAAAATTATCAGAAGAGACTGATTTTTTCAGAAAGCTGTTGGGAATTCAGGAATTCTTGAGGTCTCCCAGAGAAGTTTGTATGTAAAGATGTGTACACGGTGGCTGGGTCTTTTCCCTCTCTCTCACCTCTGCAACAGCGCCAGATGGCACCAGAAATACCACTTCTCACACAGCCTGACACTCACTTTGGGATAAGTGACTCTCACATCCCTTCAGTCATGATCTTGGCCACTGAAAGAAAAGAACTTACAGCATGAAAATCAAATGAGAGCTGGTTTGGTGCAGCTGGTGAGCAAAAGTGTCCCTTTCAGGGAAAAATGGCATGGTCTGCATCTATCCCAGTGAAGTGGAGCATGCTTGGGAAGATTCCCTGGCACTGGAGCATCATCATTTACTCTAGTAATGTTGCCTGGCATGATTTTGGCCCATTCCCTGAACGATTCCTGGATGTGGTTTGGCAGCTGGAGCCCAGGAGCCACTCCAGCAGGCAGCTTGCACACAGACAGCCTGCTCTGGAGTCTGAAACAGTTTGTTAAGAAAGATAAGAGATGTCCTGTACCAGTTGGCCTCCTTGCTTGAAGATGTTTCTGGATACATTTAATTTGCTGGTGTAGATGTAGCTGTGGGGAAAGTTGTTCCCACATGTGGAAAACAGAATAAACAGACAGAAATAGGGTAAAAATCTTGGCTGAAAAACATTTCCTTGGAGGAAGAAATGCTCAAGATAATGTTCCATTTGAGATTACTCTATTGCACTGTTTATTTTAAAACCTTGAAGTCTGATCAAGTGTTATACAAAAAACAGCAACAACAACAAACAAAATGATGAAAAAGAAAAAAAACAAAAAAAAACCCAAAACAAAAAAACCAAAACAACAACAGTAAAAGGAAAAAACAAACAAACAAAAAAACCTCACAAAACATTATGCATGTAGGTCAGGCAGTTTTGCCATTGTTTCTCTAAAATGGAAACAGATTTCTGGAAGATGGCAGATATCACAGTGCACACTGATTTTACTTTCTCAGAGCTGAAAACATTCTTCTGCACAGCTTATTACACCAATAAATCAGAGGTGAAATAAAAATCATACATGCTTACTGAAAGGGATGGAAATATAAATACATTTGCATTTGATGCAGGGAATTTAATGGGGTTCACTGAGGAGAATAAGGTGACTATAACAGCCTGGAAAAGCAGATAGACAAAGCAGACAGAAAGAACAGACTGTATCCAGCAATCCTGAGAAAACAGACAAACAGCTTTCCTAAAATAAATAGCCAGTGCTGTGTATCGTGATCTCATGGGAGTAATTACTGCAGCTGACTTGTATTCTATTAAAAACTTTTGCATCAAAATAATATCTGTCACTTTGGAGATTGCACCAGGGACATGAAGGACGTACTCGACCCCTGGAACAAACTCTTGGGTAGTTTTGTAGAGGTTCCAAAGGAGGAAAACTCTTGAGCTGTGGTGAGGTCAGGAACATCCCCAGTCCCAGTCTGTGCTCTGAAATCCCACAAAGGAGTGGAGGGATCCGTGCAGATGAGCTTGGAACAGGTGTTGTGCCATTAACACAGGAACAGCAGGTGGCTTTCCCAGGACTCATTTATCAAGGAACAAAGAAAGGAGCTCCAGTAGTCACTGCAAGTTGAAAGTTTCTCTTCATATCATATCAAGTTGACTTTACCCCCCGCTATCCTTCAATATTGACCACAGAGTTGTTTTTATGAAGTGAATTAAAATAATAGGAAAATATAGATTACTGAGGAGAAAATATCTCAAGAGAAACAGAACTGTCAATAGATATATCTTTAAAAATGTTTGCACCACCAGGACAAGACAACACAGCCAAAGGTTTGTAAGTGTTCTGAGACACTTATTGGAGGATAATGATTTTCTGAAGGAAATAGGTGTGAGGTATTATTCTATTTCTAGTCACCATGATATTAAAAAGATATTATATCTCTTACAAATGTATGGTGAAAGCAACATTTACCAATCTGCAGTAAGGACTTTATCGCATTTATTTCCATTGGCGTAATTTAAGAGGAATTAAAGAGAAAAAGGAGTTTAACATAGGGATCAATTGCTTTCTGGAGCACACGGCTGCCATGAAATAGTATCAATCATCATGCCAAAGAACCATCCCCGCAACATTAGACATGGAGAAAGGAGCACGGAATTGAATGTCAGTGGAAATCAGACGCTGAAGACAGGAAATCAAATAATACATATTAGTGTTTATTTTGACCATATCAATGTCTGTATTTGTAATTTGTATTGACCTTTTCAATAAATATCCCCAAGAAAACACCCAAGGGAACACCTCATTTTCCAGAATGTTCTTTTCTTATAATTTATTAATTACTTACTTCTGGGTGAAGACCAGGAAATGCCATAACATATTTTGCAATGTAAATTCTGTAGACACTGACAGGAGTTTGCACCTGACCTTGTGGGAGGTTTAAGTGTTAGGTTAAGATTAATTCAATGCACTAACTTTAATTAGTCCACACTAACTTTACAGGCAAGAAACTTCCAGATGTTTCTAAGGCTCATGAAAAGCCATGGGTGAAGCTCCAGATGCTTTTGGCCGTTGGTCTCTGTAAACACCTGAAAAAATGGAGGATTAGACGGACTGGCTCTTGTCCACTGCCCATGTGAGCTCACAATGAGTTTATTATCGGCAGGGTGACCTTTGAAAAGAATTTCTTTTGGAAACAAACAACAAAAAAAAATGCTGAAACAGAGCAACAGCTGTGCCAGACCTACCTGTACAGCTGGCAATGCCAAAAGTGCATTCAGGATTATTGCTTAGCTGTCAGTTATGTCTTGTGAGCTCTACATGTTGCCTCATAACTAATGGAAGGGGGAAATGAGTGTTTTAATAGCAACATAGCATAAATTACCACTATTTGTAGCCCAGATGAAGAAAAAGAAAAAGTAGGACAAATCCTGTTATTATTTTATGTTCTTAATCTATTGAGCTCTCAACATTACTCTTGGGATAACCTGTTTAAAGACAACAAAATGCTCTCGATTATTATTTATAAATTATTTACAAAAGAATACAATTAAATAGAAATTAAAAGGAAATGCAAACAACCTAAAGGCTTTTATGTTTTCTTCATGAAGAGCTTTTAGTTGGGATTAGTCCTTTGAGACATTGTGTTCTGCTTCTTTTCCTTTTGAAAAACAAATTTAAAGCACAGTATTTTATTATTTTATTTTATTTTATTTTATTTTATTTTATTTTATTTTATTTTATTTTATTTTATTTTATTTTATTTTATTTTATTTTATTTTATTTTATTTTATTTTATTTTATCTTTTCAAAGCAGTTGGGTGTAGTAAAAATATCATGATATCCTTGACAACTGCGTATATTACACAAAGAGACAAAGAAATCACTCACGTCAGAAAATCTGTGTACTTCTTAGTATATCATCAATATACAAAATTGCTTTTGGAAGGGCAAGCTGTGTTCTCCAAGTCAATAAAACTGTGAGCACAGCTGACTGGATTGGCCCCCAAAATTCTAGAATTTTTCATCAAAGGGCTATTGTTCTTCTTCCAGCTTCCAAAACAATGCTTCCAAATGAATGAGTCAACATCACATTTATGAAGCACTGGGGTGGTTTGTATGGAAAGCCCTGGTGCAGGTTCTGCCCAGATTGCATTTCCAGCAGGTATTGGAAAAGCTCAGATAAAATGAAATAACCATCATCCAATATAAGAGTGAAGGTCAGCTTTTTCATCCTAAATTTTATATAAAAGAGGATTATCACATACCTATTTTTGGTTATTTTCACATCATCATAAGGGTTTGGGGGTTTTTATTATTATCTTGGAGGTGGCCAAGGCAGAGAAAATCAAAGGTCAAGGCGAGCAGAGGACAAGAGTGCTCAGAGCAGGGGTTCACTGCAGGGTTCTGAGTGTGGGTTTAGGTGTGTTTGTTAGGAATACGTGCTCACTTTCCCTTCTGGCTGGACAAAGGGCAGGGAATTGCAGCCTGGCTGTACTGGGTAGGAAGCTGAAGGTGCTCCTGGAGCAGAAAATCTGCTGCCTTTTGTCTCTGGAGAGCTGGGAAAGAAAATTTCCCTGGGTTTTGAAGCCTTCAGGAGCTGGAATCCCTTAAAACGCAGAAGCGTAGAGAATTTATTAAAGGGAAGTTCTGATGCTTGTCTATAATCCAGTCCAAGAAAGACACATCTCCATCTAGTTCCTTAAAATCATGATATTTTCACATTCTTTTCATCCACTATAATGTATACCTTTTCCTTGAGTTGAACTGATAGTCACTCCTTAAATATAAGCCTCCTTCATGAAACATTCAAAACAAATTGATCTCATCTTTCACACTTTGCAATCCCAGTTGCTATATTTTTCAGTTCAACAATGTGATTTATGTATATTCATTGGCAAAAGTCAAAGTTTCAGTTAAATGTCAAAGCTGCGGCATTTAAAAATATTTTAACCATTTTGCATTGTGTTCTGCCATCTCACAAAAAAACCAGGAGTTCTGAAAAGTGCATTAGAATGTATGTATAATTCATGTATAAAATTACTATATAAAGAATATAGCTTAATAGGTCAAGATCTTGTTAAAAACTGCAGTTTGTAATAATTTCTGACAACCTGTGCCTCCTCCTCAGCAGAACAAAGCTCCACAGAATATATTGCCTTCTTTTATGCAACAATATGATAACCAGTGAGGTTTAACTCTGGCTTCATGCCCTGCATATTCCTCCTGCTGATTATTATTTTTGCATTTCCAAAACTTTCAGTGGCCAAGTGATCTCTGGTAATTTTGCTGTTTGGTAGCTCTGTGCCTTAGCAACCACCCAGGGTAAATCTAAAGTCTTTCATGTCTGCACTCTAAACTTAAATTTAGATATCTAAATGAACAGTCCAGACAAAGACCCAGTTGGTCAACAGTGAGTCAAGTCACATGTTGACCTGCTGATTTGAGGATTCAATGATTTTCTTCCTTGAAAAATGCATCAGAATGGCATCTTTATTTGATATATTTGCTCTTGAACTTGAGTAGCATTGTTCCTTTAAGTCCACAGGTTAAATCAGTGCACTGGATGCTCTGAAATAAGTCAGTCTACTTAAAAACAGCAGCATTATCAGTGTCTCAAAGGTAATACTAAAAACTTCTAATTGCTTTCCATAAATTAATTCATTAACACTTTCTAAGCCACCAACAGGGGAAAATGTCCTAAAGTATTTCAAACACCTCCCCCTGGAACTTAGGCACCATATGTGGGGCAGCACAGGTTTCACAGCCTCTCCCGTATCTAAGGAGGTACCCAAGTTTCTGCTTCCAAATACTGATGTAGTTTTTGTCTTTTGGGTGAAGGTTTGAGAAGAATATTTTATTTAATACTGTCTGTTACCCAGTACATGCAAGCTGGAAAGTGTGCTTTAGTAAAATGGTTAATTGTAAAATGGCACACTCTTTTATTGAGGTGATTTGAGAGAAAATGAGAAAAAATTAGAACAGCTCTCTAGTTAAATACTTAGCATTCTTACCGAAGGATATTTGATAAACATTCTGACATTTTGAGGCTTAAATTGGTGATAATAATTGATTGATGTACTTAACTCTCACGTATTTTATTATTAATATGTCTAAAATATTTGGGTATAAACCATTCCATAGTTTCAGGTGTTCATTGTCTTCATCAGGGTATAAGTGTCATTATTATTCTGCCTACTCGGATTTGGTTCAGAGTTTAGGTGTTGGGGTTTTTTTCCCAGAATTCATTGTCTCTTTTCTCAAACTCTAAAACACATATGTTAGAAGAGACTTATGGATCATTTTGACATTATGACTGAAAATCTGTGAACCAGAATATATCTGACCTGACTCAAAATATGTTCCACAAAGCTTGCAAGATTAAGCAGAACCAACATCGAGAATTTTCCAGAATCAATTCTCCAGCTGCATCATCTCCTGGTATCCACTTCTCTGGTAGAGTGTTAAAAATCATGTGATATAAAGACACACTGGAAATCCATTCCAGTGATGAAGTTTCTTTCACAATATGATACTCATTTATCTTCTAACTTCATTTACTACCATTCCAAATAAAGAAAACACAAAACAAAGAGAGCCAAGTTTCAAGAGAAACCACAAAACTTCAGAAAAAAAGCAAGCTGAATTTTCATCCAGAAATGTACTAAATTAAGACAAGATGGCAACAAGTGCAAAGAAACCTGACAACCTAATGTGCACTTATATCAAAGACCTTGGTGCCTAAAACTTGATGTACATCATATGCAAATCAATCAGGCTTCCTCTTAATGTTCAGTGTTAAAATAGATTTGCAGTCGCTTGGCTTTTTATATAAATACCTAGATAAACAGAGATGTGTAGGTACCTTATTCCTAAACTGCTTTTTTTATCAGAGCAAAACAACGGGCAAGAATTCAAGATTTTTTTCTGTGCCGTGTCCAGGTACAAATAAATGTGTCCACCATTCTGCACTTGAATATCACTAAAACTGCCTAAAGTTGAAAATTCAAATCTCTAACAGATTTTTCTTCCAAGTTTTTGTCTAATCTGTCCATGGAAGAGACCGCAGTGGAGCAGGCACTCGCTGCAGACCATGGAGGACCCCTGGATGGAGCAGGTGGGTAGTCCTGAAGACAATCGGCTTGTGAAGAGCTCCTGCTGGAATAGGTTTTTCTGAAGGATTGCAGCCCTTGCAGAGTCCAAGGAAAACAGGGAGAGTAAAGATGCATCATTCCCAGCTGTAACTTCCCCTCCTCACCCCCCAGGCTGTCCAGTGCCAGAGAGGAGTCAAGTGAGAAAGGAAAGCTGAGCTTGGAAAGGAGGGGAAAATGTTGTTTCAACATTTGTATTTTTTGTTTCTTGCTACCTTAATTAATAATTAAAAACTTCATAATTAAATAATTATTTTAATTGGCAATAAATGAAATACATTTCCTTCCATCCAAGCCTGTTTTTCCCATGATGGTAATTGGAACAACAATCTCCTAATATTTGCCTCAGCCCACAAGGTTTCTCATCCTATTTTGCCCCCCTGCCCCACTGAGGAGGGGGAGAGCAGAGGAAAGGGTAGAGGAGCCTGGCTGGAAGCCAAGGCTAACTCAGCCTGTGTGTCAGGTAAGATTGGTCTTCCCCATTATATCACTTTATATTTATCTGTGTTGAACTTCATTTGACATTTTATTGCTGAGATACTCTGGCCTCTAAGGTCCTCCTCAAATTCTTCACAGCCTGTCCTGCTCCTGAGTGCCTCATATAATGTTGGATCATCATAATTCACATCATATTATCACTCTACAGATCATCCCTCTTCTGTAGGTCATTTCTTGACACACTAAACAGAATGAGTTCAGGACAGACTCCTGCACAACTGCTGTGATAACCACCCTGCATTGCAATAAATGACCTTTTGCAGTTATCCTTGAATTCCTGCCTTTTAACCAAAGATTAATGCATGTAGGTCTTTCCTTTTATCCTCAATTTTCTGGCAGCCTATGTAAAAGCCTTTGTTAAAATTTTGTAAATTGGAATTTGGAAATTAAAATATACTATATAGCTCCTACCACTTTGTCCCTTATGTTTCTTTAAGCAATGCTTTCTACTGAAGCCATGATCACTCTCCTCAAATAAAAAATAATAAAAACATCCAAGAGTCTATTTTCTAATTTTTTACTGTTACTATTCATTTTCCACTCATTATTTGTGAGTGGAGATCTTAGGTTTAGAGGGCTGTTAGTCCCTGAGCACATCTGTACATTTTCTAAGAACTGCTACCTCATCCCCTGTCATTTTGTCTTCAGATAGCACAAGGTTTTAAGTGAGATGCTATATATATTGTACATTTATTTAATCTGTGGGTTCCCTTAGAACTCTAGAGGCAACATCATCTGGTTCTGCTGATTTGTTAGCGTTCATGACGTATATTTGTATTACAGTCTCTTTCACAGTTGCTTTCCCAGGTAGTTAATGCTACAGCCATCAGAGCACTTCCATGCAGCCTGGGAATCCCATGCTCTATTATTGTCCAGAAACATTTTCCCTGCCTGTCTGCACAATGCAGGAGATGTTTCTCAAAACGCCATAATGAATTGGCACAAATAGCAGAGTGTTCTTTCTTTAATTCAACATATTAATGGTTATGGGATGTCTTTTGTTCCATCCTTTACTGGGCAGGGTTAAACTTCAAACTTCCAATATTTCAACCCCTCTGTTTTAGGTATTCAAGAAGAGAGAGTTTTAAGCCTCCTGCTGAAACTGCTAGACTTTAGAGAACAGCTAAATATTCATTGGGCAAAAGACTCTGTGATCCTAGTGATTAGGGTATTCATGTGGCAGGGGAGACGTGAGTTCCTGACATTCTAATGAATATTTACATAATTTCGTATGAAGTATTCACTGGAGCAGAAACAGCAAGTTGCCTGAACACTTACCTATAGAATCATAATTTTCTCGCCTTTCAGCTCAATTAATTTTTAATTGTGCCTCACAAAAAGGGACAGCCTCAGGAGGAGGAAGTGGCTTCACAGAATGTCCCAGCACTCTGAACATTCTCCTAATGTTAGTTTTCAAACTCCCTCAAAACCTGATGAGATTTAAACCTGTTGCTTACACTTTCTCAGGGTGCTGGGCCTTGAGGGGTCATCACCTTCTCTTTCCTCTGGTCATAATTTTTTAAAAAATATGTACTTTCCTAACAATTTCTTGAAGGAGGTTCAGCATGTTGAATAACAAATGGAAGATGCTCTTACAGTCCCTGAGAGGTTATTCCTCATCTTTCTTCTGCCTTGGTCCCTGGCTGGATGTGATGGTTTCCCATCTTATTGGTTTCTAGGATTTCTGGTACCAGTTCCCAGTGTTTCTGCAAACCTCTGCTCAATTCATCCAGAAGGTGTATTTTTAGGAATCTAGGGAAATGGGAGTATCTTAAGATTTTTAAATGGCAGCACTGGTCTACAGAGAACGTGTTAATTAATTGTTTCTCTGTGATTTGTGGTGTTTCATTTTGGTTCTTTTACTTGCTGTTATGAGGCTGCTTCTAAGAACTGGCTGCAAATGCAATGGAAAGACTTACAGAAAAGAAAAGAAAATTATAAATGCATAAAAATGGCCTTGGAGTAGGGATATTATCAAATTTGTTTCCCTCAGAATATTTCAGCAGGGTATTTTTAACCTGCAAGATGAAACTTTTCAACCAAATTTCCAGAGCAAGTGAAATGTCAACTTCTCAGCCCCATGTAAGCCAAAACAAAATTATCAGAAAAGCTGCTGTCACCACCAGACCTCACCTGTGCTCAAGATCATGAACATTGAATTTGCCATGTCCTGTGTAGAGCAGTGCTGCCATTTAAAACCCTTGAGAAGCTCCCCTTTCCCTAAACTCCTAAAAATATACCCTCTGGAGAAACTGAGCAGAGGATGCAGAAACCCAGGGAATTTGTACCACAGGTGTTCATGGGGCAGGGAAGATGTGAGCTCCTGAATTTCCTCAAGATTACAAAGTACTCATGACAAAGGAATGACCAATGGTAGCCACTGTGTGTGCTTTGGGGTCTGATATTCTGTAGTAAATCCTTCTGTGCTACCTACACTGCCAAACTTGAATTCAAATATTTGACTTAGGCCCATTCCTCATCTGTTTTTTTTTTGGTTGGTTGGGGTTTTTTGCTTGGTTTTTTGTTTCTGTTTTTTGTTTTGTTTTTTTTTTGTTTGTTTGTTTGTTTTTGTTTTGTTGTTGTTGGTTTTGGTTTTTGTCTTTTTTTGTTTTGTTGTTGTTGTTGTTGTTGTTGTGTTTTGGGTTGGTTTTTTTTTTGTTGTTTGGCTGGTTTTGGTTTCAACGCTTTTGCTGTTGTTTAACAAGAGATGGTGCAACTCCCTTTCATAGGGCTTTTCTCACTGGTAGTTCATCGATGATACCAAGTCCAGAGTTCTGCTGTGCTGTAAACATAAACTAGAGATTTTGCTGTGAGTTGAGATACTGGAATGAGCTGAGTTAATGAAGCAGAGGGAGTTCAGAAACTGGCTGACTACAGAGAGAGCGTGTTCGTGTGACTGTCAAATATTTATACTCATGTATTAATTGCCTTGAATGAGCTGCTCACCTGCATGAGCTGTTATCCAGACACCTGTACCTGCTTCTTGCAGCGATGTCGAGGCAGGACCCTTCTCACAGGTGTCAGAATTATGAACTTGTGCTTTTTTGTGATTTTCCATTCAGCCTCATGTTTAATCACAAGTAAATTAATGTAGTACACCCTAATATGACAGGTGCTTGTTTCCAACTGCACCCTCTCACTGTCAAAGTCAGGTGTCATCTGGCAAAATAGGAAAGCAGTGGCACAAATCCAACAGTACAGAAAGAGAGGAGAAACAGAAAATCTGTTTATCACTTCAGACTGCATGTCTAGCTGTTTTGCCTCTCAGGGTAAAAACTATCAGTAGAAGTGGTTATTTCTGAAGAGAAGAGGAGTAGTGAGAAGAGCAGGTTTATGTAGACAAGATTTGGAGAGTCTTTATTATTTTGCTGTGATAAAAAAAGAGAAACATGGTCTCTCTTCTACTTTATTGCCTTCAATAAATGGCTAATTATCGTCAATAATGTTAAGCCCAAGACAAAATAAAAGCAGAGAAAACCACAACAAAACACAGGACATGACATCTGAGATTGGTTTGAATTAGCTCTGAGATTAATTTTCCCCTGTGACACACTGAGCAAGACATCTGGCACAAGATTCAAAAGACCTCAACCCAATAAATGAGATTTGGATCAGCTTTTTACCCATAATTTCAAATTTTCAGTCTTGAACATTACTGGTCTATCTCAGTCTATATCTCAGCACATTTTGCATTTTGAGCATAACCTTTCCATTTGTTAACTTCTGAAAGCAATGAGCAGCCCAGCACCTGATCCATGCCTAAACCCATACAAAGGAGGATTTCTACCTCCTGAGCTGCCTAAGGAACCCCATGCCACAACTATTGTAAGTGCATGGACAAAATGTGCTTATTGGTTCCTGTGCACCCCAGAAAATGCAGTAGTGGATGCTTTTTCAGGGCAAACTCCCTGTTACAGTGGGGATGTGGCAGCAGATTAGCAGCCAGCAGAAGTTTGGAAGACCTGAGCTCAGTTGTGTCTGTTTAACAGGACTTAACTCCCCACTCCTCATGGTTTTGGCAGGTTGGTCAGCCAAAAGATTCACGGCTGCTTGGAGGGAGGGCAGGATGCCTCAGCAGTGCCAGATGAAAAAGCTTGCAGTGTGCAGAGAAAGGATTTAGAATTCACTGGACTGGAAAGACAACATGACAACATGAAAACAGGGTACTGTCCAACAGAGAGGATGAGGATGTCCTCTGGGAGGGCAGGGAGGCTTCAGCTCCACTTCCAAAGGCTCTTTCTGTGACTATTCCCAGTGGTGTTTTCATGTAAAATGCATAATCTCCTATCAGCAGGGATTGGGACCTCAGTCTGTTTGTGCCCACCATCACCACTGAGTGTTGTAAGCATTTGAGTGCTGCATGAAACGGGAATGAAAATGATCCCAGGGACACCTGGGTCAATCCTCCCTCTTAAAAGTTGTATTAGGCTCACTGATGTCTCCAGGTACTGAAATAAAGGCCATCAGCACCAGTTATCTCCTCTACAGCTTTTGTCCCTCACAACACATGTTCCCTTTAACCAAATCTTGGCAACAATACTGTCCCTATTTATCATCTTCAGACTTTCTTTTTCCAAGTCACTCTAGCAGAATCTACAGAAGGTTCACAGAGAAGACACAGCTGGTATCTCAGCTGCCCGATTCCTAAATGGCCTGAGCCAAAGGCACAGCAGCCTGCCAACTCTCTGGAGCCAGAGCTGCCTTCCTGTTTGCTATCGGATTTATGCAAATATCCAGGCACCCGTCTAAAAATACCTGGATTTAGTCAGGAGAAGCAGAGAAGTGTAAAGGGCTCATACCCTGCTCTCCCATCATCCTCTTCCTGCATCATGGGTTGTAGCTGGAGCCACACAGTTAAAGCAGGGCTGTGTTGTTGCTTGGGCACAGGTTTATTTCCTGACAAAAAAACCCTCACAAGACACTCAACAGGTTCTCTGCCAGAGAGGAAGAATTTCACTCTGTGCTTGTTGCTCACAAGCACGCTCTGAGCTTGTGGCTGCAGCCAGTCAAGAGGGATCAATGAACTGATAGAGGGCAGGAATCCTGCTGTGCTTGTGTTTCCTGAGGGATAATCAATAGTGCTGGATAGAAACACTGAGATGAGCAGAAACCCAACTGCATCTCCTTGGAGACCAATGGCTCTCTATAGCTCTGGTCAGCCAAAAGTAATTTTAGTAAACAGACTGATAATTGGATATAAATTATTGAGAGTCATAGAGAACAGACTGAAATATTCCTGTCTTTCTCTGGGATTTTTTTTTTTACTGTCTGGGGAAAACATGACACCTCTTCCACAGGATGATACAAATGTCTTATTGTTGATCTTTATGTAAGCTGTAGGTTACATGCTGATTTGGACAGCATGCTTTGCATTTAGCAATTAATCTGCAAGTTTATGGTCTTTTGCTGAATTTACAGGAAGGAAATCCTAAGACTCATGTCAGATAATAAAGCTTGTAATAGTAAATCAAATTATAATTGTTTTCCCCAAAGAAATGAAGTGTTGCTTATCTTTCTTTATCTCCATGTCAGTAAACAGGCTGTAGACATGGATATAAAGAGAAAACAAGATTATGACTCCTCTAGAGTAGATGATTGAGAATAAGGAACAATGCATGTGTCTCTTCCTCTCTGACAGGTTTATAAGTGGAGAAAGTAATGGGCAAAACCACAGCGAGTTGCCAAAAAATACTTTACACTGCCAATACAGCTTAGGAACTTAGGAATATTTTCAGGCTACAGTTCAAGAAAAAGTCTCTGACCAAGTGTTACATTCTGCAGACATCAACAATTTCACAGGTGAAATTATTTAGTTGTGTAAAGGTACATTTAAAGTTTACTATCTGGTGTTCAATGTATAAAATGCCACTAAAGGAACTAATCTCTTAAGTCATTAAAAACACGTAAAATCAATGAATTTTTCATCACGCACTATGACCTCAGTAATTTTTGGTGGTTGTGAGGAACATGTCTTTTACAGAGCCCACAGCTGGTCATTAGATCTGAAACTTATACTGAAGACTCCCTCACCCAAGCAGGATGTCCTTATTGCTTGCATATAAATACACTCTTCTGTGAACACAGACATTATTTATGACCCCATGGCAGGCAAGGGAGGAGCTGTGACCAGAAGAGTCTTTCTAAACTTCAACATTTCAGTGAAATTTAGGGGTTGCCACAGTTCTCCCTTCCCATTGGCGCTGCAGGCATTTTCCACCAGGTGATTTTTGGTTGCCTATCAAGTGCAAGGAACCCACCCTGCTTGCCATGGGTTGCATCTCTCTGGTTTTCATTGCAATCACGACAGTCCACAAACTCCTATTTACCCGGCAAATGACAGCTCTGCCTTTTCTGAACCTGCAACTCTCTGCAGGGCAGCTTTGAATAAACAAAAAGTTCACCTCTTTCACCTGGGTTCATCGAAAAACACTGAATGCATTTTTCTGTATTGCCACCAAAGTAATACAATTTTTGTGCTGCAGGTAGTGGTCATTGCCCTGAAATGCACCTGTTGAGGCAGTTTACATAATCATCTGTGCTTCTTTTGCTAGAAACACCACAGAAACCAGCATGAATTTCTGTAAGATATATTGAGGAGTTTCCTGCTGTTCTGTGAAGTAGTTCCATGAGGGCCTATTATTGCCAGAGCACCAGAAGTGAATAGCAAACCTTGCCAACACACACACAGACCCAGTGCGTGCTGAGAGAAACTGATAGTGTAGTTCGGCCAAGTGATAAGAAATCAGGTATAAGAACTCACATTCTACACACCAGGCAAACTCAACAAATTTTTAATTTTTAAAAAAAATTATGCATTACAATTTTACCAGTCTTTTTGTTTGCCAACTACTTTTTTTTTTTTTTTTCCTTTAAGAAGATGATGAAATCTGATGAGGAAGAGAATCATGGATTTGCATCATGAAACAAAATCCACCTCCCCTTTTATCCTTTATTGCAGATTTCCTGACTTCTCTAGAGCAATTGCTTTTACCTGATTTCCATGCAGCAGAATTTCTGAACCTTTCGTTCTGAAAGCCCTGCACATCCCACATCATCTGTTCCCTTCTTGTTGCATACATAAGCTCATCAGATACGAAAGGAGATGAATGCAATTTAAGTGAGAGGGTTTCAGAGCAATCTCCTAATGCTGAGGGAGAAATGCAAGGCTTCACTTCTGATTAGAAAGGTTTGCTGGTTGGTATCTGTAATTGATTGGCTCTGCTCTCAATGTGTGTTTTAGTTATAAGGAGAATTGAGTGATCCAGCAAAGCAGCACAACTGTGGACGTTTAACTTGACCAGAAAATGCTGTCTGCTTTTTCATGATCTTCCAGCCACCACATTCTCTTACAGTGAAGTAAGCAGTCTGATTAAAGTGGAGTTAACTAAACAGCAGAGGACATAAATTATGGAGATATTTGGTTTATAGGATAGAATTAATTTCTCCTTTTCAAGTATGGGCCCTAATCTACACTTACTAGTCATTATTTAAAGGAAACTCTGGGAAGCCTTTTTGGGATGCCCTCAGTCCCTTTGTTCTTTGAGCCACGTGGGTGTGCACAGCACGAGGCTTATGCTTTTAAAGATAGAAGGCCATGAGTTCTACACACACTGTTTTTCAGATGTGTAATTACAGTTATTTCAATGAAGTATTTCCTGGCTGATTTCTGAGTAGGTAAAAGAGAGAAGCAGCTTTGCTAAATGGCAAGAGCACTGAAAATTTTCAAGAAGTGGTTTTTATTATTGCCTGATCAAAGTGACTGATGAGTACCCTCGTACAAGTCTTATTTCAATCTTACAGAAAGGGATATCATACCTTTTTATAATGTTCTTTGAGATACTTTGATGAAAAAAGCTCTGTAAGAGCTAAGCAGCATCACTGATATGACAAGTAGACCACATGCAGAAACAAATCCCATTCTCTTGAATTTAAAAGATTGTATTCAATCACTTTGTTTTTCTGTCCCATTGTACTGTGTGAATGGTATGGTTTGCTTATTACAACAGCAAAGCCATGCTGAGATTGCTTCCTGCAGAAATACGTGCCTGTTCAGAATGCATTTGAGCTACTTGAGAATATTCAGGTAATTGTCTACCTGTCTGCTTTCTCTACAGGAAAACCTTATCACTGTGGCCCCTGGAATGTGGCCTTTCTCACTCTGTGCTGGCGCCCATATTTGACTTCCTCCTCTGAATGCAGAGGAGAAGATCAAAAATACCCGGAACAGGCTGTTCTTGTGATTGTCACAGAGCAAAGAGAAAATGGGCTTAAATGGGATACAAGCTATTTGGAGGTGAACAGATTAACTTCACCCTCAGAGATGAGCAGAAAAATTAAATTATTTTTATTTGGAGCTAATCTGGATAAGGCAGAACTCCTTATCAAAATAGTTAGAGACACTTATGTAGTCTAAAATGTGTAGAACAGCTACTTTAACAGGTGGCTGCACAGTGACAAATGTACACTCACAACATCATTGGCATCAGCCTTTATTTTGGTAGGGCAATTGCAGCTGTAATATCCTTCAAAACCTCCCCTTAATTTACCTAAATGGTGCAACATCTTCTACAGAGAGAGGAAAGCATAATGGAATATTTTGCTTTAGAACCGAAAAACCTGGAATTTATTTTTTCTCTTTCCCCCCCACCCTTAGCTGTTGTGTCATAACATTGGAAGTGGAATTATTTTATTCAGGGCCTGGATTAACAGCCATGAGTACAGAGAAGAGAAGCAAAGGCTTCTCCCTAAATAAACAGGAAAATTTGAAACCATCTGCACATTCAAACACCAGGGAAGTACAACAGTAGCAAATGAAGGTTAATCTAATAAGAGCAATATTGATTCTTGGATATGATTTCTATTATTATAAGATTAAAATTAGTGAAGAACTCCCCTCTTAACATTTCCCTGGAGCACTAAAAACAATGATCACATTACATTTGAAATTCAGCTAGAGCTGTTCCAGTGAGAGTATAAAAATCCATTTACTTCACACCTTCTTAAATCCTCTTAGTGCCATGACAGATTAGTGTGTAAGGGGGAAGCAAGAATTTATTTTTAATTGAGCTGGATGTCGGCTTTCTCAGGGAGGTCTGAGTTCTCAGGAGGGAGGGTCCTCAGTGAGAAACCTTCTGGTCCGAGGCCTCTTTGAGTCGCATCCCTTCTCTTGATGGTTTGACAAGTGCAGGGAAGGACACTTGAATTTCTGGGTGTTGCAATTTGTGACTCTCCGAAATGAAGGGAACTCTGTGAATATTGGCTTTGTCATAGTAATTTTTAGGGGGAGAATATTTGCCTCATTAAAGTACATATGTCAAAGGCTTTGGATTCAACAGAGTTAATGCAGTAGCTTTTTTCCACTGCTTCTCTTTAGAAAACTAATTAAGAACTGACTCATATCAAAACAAACAAAATAAAAATGACCAATATTTAGAAAGTTTCTTTCTGTACAATTAATTTCATTCCCTATTAGAGGTGCAGTAATCAGTAGCCTTTAGTTACAGCTGCTCAGTTGTGCTTCCTATTGCCTGATCATAATTTCTTCACAATGTTTTCTATTGCTTTTTCATAAAATTATAGAACTATTTATGCTGGAAAAGCCCTCTAGGATGATCCAGTCCAACCATTCCCCCAGCACTGCAAAAGTCACCACTAAACCATGTCCCCAGGTGCCACATCCACACAGCTTTTAAATAGTTCTGGGATTCTGAGGAGTCAGGATTTAAATCTATTTTCTTACTTGGCTTATTGTACATGGCTTTCATATCCACCTTCAGCAATGCAAAGGGTAAGTGCTTAAAAACAATTTATCACAACTTATTCTCTACACTGGGGACAGAGATAGGTGTCATACAATGTAGGATCATTAAGACAAAAATTGGGATTTTCAAATGGGAATTGCCCCCTTCCTCACCCCCTTAGTAAAGTCATTTTATTTCTTCAGATTACCATCTGGAAGAAATGCAAAACATTGATTACTTCTCTTTTCTGAATAATCTGAAGTCCATGAAAAACAGCAGAATGATGTCCCCCAAATATATGGGACGTCTGGAATCACCTTGTCAAGAAATGTGCAAGTACCTCAACTTAACAAGTCGTATCAGAAAGAAATGTATAAATCTATACTGCTATTTAGGACTTCTGGGAATGGAAGATAAAAAGAATCTGTATATAGATAAGGACACTCAAATGAAACCTTTTTGGTCCTTTTGAAAAGGAAAAACCAGGTGGAATATAGAGGAAGATTGTATCTCGATTAAAAAAATCCTAAACAAACCAAACAAAAAAACCCACCCCAAACAGCAAACCACCAAATAAAAAAATAAAAAAAATCAAAAACCTGCAATTAAAAAAAAAAAAAAAAAAAGGTAGTAAAACCAGGAAATTAAACCCTCCTAACAGTTCAGGGAAGCCACAAAAAAGTGTCAACACCCATAAACTAATTAATTGAAAATTGGGTGACCTTTAGATTCCCTGCAGCCTTAAGAGGGTCTGGCTTGCGGCCATGGGAGTGAGTCACTCCAGTGCTGTGGTATAACGACTGTTACACCAGGAAAACCATCTCAAACCTTTTTCTGATCTCTTGCCTGAATCCTCCAGCCGCCTGCCAACAGCAGATTTTGAGACGCATTTTTGAGTTTGACATCTGACTGCGGCCTTCTCCCCATCCCTGAGTGATCTGGTAATGACAGGCCGTTTAAACCCCACACATAAATGGCTTTTAGCCACACAAAAATTCAGTTTTGTCATGACTCAGAGAAATGGACACTCAGCAGTTCTGTAGGGAGGTGTTGGCTGTGATTCCTTTTGCTCTGAGGCATTTGCTCTTCCAGTTGTGTTTCCACTTGGCAAGACGGAAGGACTGGAAAATTCCTCCTCATGGGATCCCTGGGCATGGCCAGCATTTGCCAACCTTCCCTGCTCTACAGGCATAAGTGCAGGGTGTTTCTGGGTCCTCTGATGAATGACGTGTTGGTTCTGGGAATGGTTTCTCTTTCTGAAAATGGAAAATAATTTTTCTTTACCAGTAAATTTCGGGGAAACAAAAAGTACAGTAATTGTCTGGCCTCTCCAATGATTATTCAGTGGCCTAAAATGCCCCTATATGTTCACCTAAATCATAAACTCACTTGGGATACAATTAATGAGGGATAAATTAATAACAATATTTAAAACTTAAAGTTAAGCTCTAAGACTCAAGTATTTGTGGTAGACATGACATTTTCCAGTGCCTCTCAAATGCATCTTGTAAGAACAAGAAAAGCAGGGGGCATGGGAGGTGTCTTATCTTTCCTGCTTAATTCTCAGCAAAAATCTGCCTGAAACTGAGGATCTCCAGGCTGCCTTAAAGAATGCTTTTAAGTAGGCAGCAGTTGTGGAAGGGATGACTGGCTACTTGAATATACCCCAATTAACGCAGTCAATGTGCATGTTAGTTCCAAATTTAACATTATACCTCCTTTATGATTAATTATTGCCAGTCACATCCACCAGAGAAAGGGGAGCACAGTGCTCAGGACTACCTGTGCTGTAAGATGTGAAAAAATGCATCTGTGCTCTGAGCAGGGCAAAGGGGCTGAGTTGGTAGCTCAGAGCATCACTGGGATTTCACTGCTCTCAATTTCAGCACGCTGCTGGCCTCTGGAGATTACCCACTTACCTGGGTTCTCATCTGAAGCATGCATAATAATAATAACTGTAATAAAGAACCCCTCCCTTTAAGGTTTTGGATACAAGAGGTAGAAAAATCTTATTTATTAGCGACTTGGAGATAAATCTTAGTCCCAAACAGTGTATCACTATCCCTGGTTCTGGTAAACAAATCACAAAGCCAGCAAAACCTGACCATTTAGATTATTGAAACTGGTTTCATCTTTAGTTTCAAACAGAAACAAATAAAATCAGGACAAACAAAGCTTGGGTTTTTTGTGTGTTTAAAGCCTCTTGAATACAAAAGGAACAAACTCAAAGCTCTCAAGGCTGAAGCATGTGAGATTTATTCTGCTTCTTCAGCCACAAAAGGATCCTTTTCTGCCTTCTGGCTTGAAAACCTCGTGGTCAGAGTATGGGCTCATCTTCTTTGGTCCTGACATTTTTCTGGTTTTGCCTGGGGAACTAAAGCAGGGTGAAGTCATTTAGGGTTTGTACTTGTTTCATTTGTTTTCTTTTAAACTGACAGGTACTTCAGGCACTTGAAAGGAGACAGCACTGTTGCCTAGTAGTAATTTCTGATATTCTGGTTCTACCTGTTTATTACTTATTTCTTTTCCTCCAGCAATGCCAGCTACTTTATGTTGTACCTCAAATTCGCACTTGTCCACTTGTCTTCCATGGTTGGTTGTTTTTGGTTTTGTTATGTTTTGTTGTTTTTCTCTTTTTTTTTTTGTGGGTTTCTTTTTGTTGTTGGTTTTCTGGTTCTTAGGTTTTCTGTTTTGTTTATTTGTGGGGTTTTTTTGGGGGATGGGGATCACATCCTTTGAATAGGATTCTCTTATTTAGGTGTATACACACACATTCTTGTACAACTCCATGCATACATACCCACATTTAATTTAAAATAAGAACTGGAAGTATTAATTGTTTGTGTTAAAATAATTTTAAAAAGCCACCTAATTATGCATGGCAAGCATTGTCCAGAAATTGCGCAAAGAATAAAGCATGGATCTAAAATGAAATCTCTTTATATACCAATTTTTAAATTTTACTCAGAACAAACTAAAGAAATAACAATCTTTTTTGATGCAGGGAAAAAATAGAAAGAAAATTGTCAAAGACCTTGATTTTCTTTATTCAATTTTTTAACTGAAAATAGTCATGAGTAATTTCTTCTCATTCTTCATGGCTCAAGTGTGTAAACAATACATGACCATGATCCCAAATGAGAAACTTGTACATAGAGCATCTATTTTCATGTTGGATTTCTTCTTGCAATGTGATATTTTTAGGGGGGAAAAAAAAAAAAGAAAGGAAAGAAAAAAGGAGAAGTCAGCTTGAAAAAAAAATTAAAGGTGGAGCAACATGCCCTGGCTTGATGGGCTTTAATGTACAGATGTGATCCCTGGGGATTTTCTCACTGTTTAGAAATTTATAGAGATCCATCAAGACTCTGTAAGCAACTAGGTTTGTGTTTTATCTGCTGTATTGCTGATATTTATGCGACATCCAGAATTTACTTGTTGCCTGTTAATTATGTGCTGTTAAACAATCAATAAACAGCTTTGATCCTGTTTTGTCTGAATTTGTACAAATAAGCATTTTTTTTTCCTGTCACCCTTATCCACGGAAGAAAGAATCATTGCACCTAAATTTTAATATTTAACTGGGATTTCAGCTGAGGAAATTGGTCACCCTGGGGTCTCTTCTAGTAGGCAACGGGACATCCTGGTTCCTGGTGGAGATTTATGTCCCACACTGGCTGCACGACTCTCATGGCAATGGAAGGAATCTACAGACACCAAACCTTTAGGAAAATGCCTAAAATGAAGTGGCTGGACCAGTGCTGTAATGTGTGTTTTAGGCTGGCCTTTTTCTGGGCTGGAAGAAGCTGTTACTCTCGAACTGGGATCCACAGCCTTGAATTTAGGAAAAGCAACCATGTGAAGATAACTACAGGCAGCCTTAATTTGCTGAATAGTCAGAGACTTTGATCAGAAGCTGAAAAAGCTTGGATCCCAAATCTACTTATGAGCATTTGGACAGATTATTTTACGCAAATCACTTTATTATCAAAACTCTGGAATCCCGTATGGCTGGCAGACACTTTATTAACACTTAAACAAATGAATTAAGCAATGCTTGGGAATATTCCTGACATTGGAACCTGACTGTGGATATGCTTTAACTGCTTATCTCCGGCACTGTTTTTGCCCCTAGTTTGTGTGGAAATTTGCAGTTTGGGAGGAGGAAGAGCTTTTTTAACATACCTTATTGTAAAACAGTAATCCCAGATACATTTAACATCCCAGCATGCCCATAACCTCTCTGCCCAATCTGACCTGCTGTTTTATTTGCAAGGAATTATAATTGTTTGTTGGAGTGTGCTAAGGGAAAGCTGGGTGTTGTTTTGCACTGTGGAATGCTGGAAAACCACAAATGCTGTTGATAGACTGGTATTCCAAAGCAAGCACCGAGTGTCCCACTCTCTTTAGGTGCATATCCCATTATTCCAGATCACCTTCATAAGGCAGAACCTGCTAAAAACCACAGAGATTAGAAAATCACATCTGTGCAGAGGTGAGGAAAGGAATCAGGAGTGTTCATCACTGCCAAAGCCGCCTGACAGACACATCTTCTGTTGAGATTTTGAACAATCATTACCTGCTGAGAGCAACACAAATAGAGCCTTGTGACAGCACAAAGGGGTTCGGCAAAACCTTGTTCTTATTGTTAATTCTACTCTGGTAAAGCCAATTTGTAACGATGAGTGATGAAGATTTGGGTTTGGTTTTTTGGTTTTTTTTTTGGTTGAAAGAAATGCTGCAATAACCTTAGCACTTTGCACACATTTAGGCAATCGTCACTGCCTTGGTGATTTCACGAGAGGCAGAAAAAGTGAGGAGCCAGGAGAAGGCAGCAGGTCAGCCAGAGGGAAATCAGTGAGACAGCCTGCAAAGAGCATGACAGCATTGGGAGTTCTGAATCAAGAATTAAACCTGAAAGTCCCCAACACCCCCCAAAAAAGTCAGCAGCACGTTTAACACTAACTGGCAGCCCTGCTGACATTTTACAGACCGGCCCCATTGGGGCCACAGACGATGGGAACTGAATGTGCGCAGTGACTAAATGATCTTTTTACTTCCGGCAAATCAGTAGGGAACCAAAAAGGAAATTTGCTGATCGTTTGCTATTCTCTGTAGCAAAATCCATGGCTTCTCAGCCTGCCTCCCACCGTGAACACAAATTCATTTGAAAAACAAACATCATAGAAGAGGGAAAAATAGGCTCTTAATGCAAATTGCCTGGTACTAAGCAAATAAAGAGGCTAATAATAAGTGATAGCAGTGCAGACTCATGCCTTTGTCAAGAGAAATGACACTCTTATTGGGTATCATTCACAATTACAAATTAAGACATTACAGGAATTTCTTTCTGGTTTGTGCAATTGTAGATTATTACTCTTCACTTTCATGTTCATTTTCAGGTAAGCAAATTCTCTTATCTTCGAATATCATATAATAAGGTCATCAATTGATTTAGAATTTAAAGTGTCACGTTTTCATATCTCCCTCTTCCCTCCACCTAAGTTCCTTCTCAGAGTCCCCACATCTTATGTCGAGACTAAACAATTTATAGTAAAATTTAGTCTAACTTATTTTACTTTTATGAGGCAAAAATCCCACTGAGGTTTTTTTGAAGGTTCATCCTTTTGACACAGAACCTGTAACACAGATCCTGTTGTGTACCTGAGGGGGCCTGCATTGGTGAACTACCATCCTATCAATCCCAAGGCACAAAATGCTCTTGTTTCACAAACATAAAAATGAGACAGAAAGTAGACTTAGAGTTACAGCTGTTTAATGAGGTACCACTCAAATTACAGCTATTTAATGAGTCACCATTCATCAGCAGAGCTGTGGTAAATGATTGTGTGTACATATATTCTTAGACCATGACATATGTGAGATAATACACATTATTTCTTGTTTCAGGACACCAGAACACTGTCACAGCAGGTTGCCATAGCTCACCTGAGGCATGATAACTTATTGAATAGCAGTAATTAATGGTTACTATTAGTCTGCTCTAGACAGCTGAGGTACTGCAAAAACATACTTTGAAGAACATGGGATTCACAAAGGAGGAATTGGCAGCCACACATGGGATTTGCAGAAGAAATTCTATTTTAAACAGTGAGAAGAGCAGTATGCTAACATATTGAACCAATATATTTCTTATATTAGTTAAAGTGTATCTGTATATTAATGGGATGATTTTCTCTTGCTATGAATAACTAATAATGCTGAAAAATACAGGTAGAAGAATAATAAGTAATTCCATACTTTTTTGTGCAATTCCACACTTTTCTGTGCAATTCCACAAAATATATGGTATTTTTTTTTTCTCAGGTCAGATGATACATTGCTGAGAGGTCCAGCAAAATTTGCATTTGAAATCTCTGTTTTGCAATAGCAGCCATTTCAATACAGAACATTAATAACTATTTTTTCTGTGTGTCTGTGAATAGGTGCATTAAAGTCTAAGTGCCCAGGTAACCTGTTGGTCACACTTCACATATGTGAGGGAAAATATTTCTGGCTGATGAAGTAATCCTGACTGTGATTTGTCTACAACAGTGTTTTACTCCAAAAACCCAAGGGCTATTTCAGACAACATTTTCTTTTTCAAAGGTGCCTCAATTCAAATACTTAATCTAAGTGTAAGCAAGACAGAAATAGAGCGATTTATTTCTGTTCAAAATCTGTTAAAAATTAAAAGCACAGAAGGAAATAAATGAATCCCATCAGTAAGGTCAGTGGTAGCAGACAGAGCTGAGGTTCTATGGTCAGAAAACTTACTGTTGAAATGTGTGGTGGTTTATGCATCTTATTCAGGTCTTGGACAGTCAGACATTTTGTAGAAATCTCATATTCAAATGTACTGAGGAAGTACAAGCAGGAACACTAAAGAAATATATTATATTTGCCATTCTAGCCCAGAAGATAAAGTCTGTGTTTCACCATGGATATTTGGGGATATTAAATGAGTAACCAGTTTTTAAGAAGAATCCCAAGATGTTTTATTGATAACCAGCACAGGCACACCTATGCCTATTCACATCCTCAGTTTCTTTTGCTATATTTCACTGAAACCTTCCATATGACCAAAGCCTTACCCTGAGAGTCCCAAGCAGCTATTCTGTATGTAAATCCTGGCTTCTAACAGATGCCAGGCCTTTTGATCTGCAGCACTGACAAAGCTGGACATTATGGAAATATCTGAATGAATATAATTTGCCAGTTATGGGCAGGATAGCTCATTGTTATATTCCAAATTATTATTTACTGCGCCAGTGTGTAAAAAGTGCTGTCACAAGTGCTCATTATCTAAATAATCAAAGTAGGTTCCAAGAAAAGGATAACTCAGACAAGCTCAGGACAGAAAATCTAAGTTATACCAGTAAGATAAATGGAGTCCGGATATGGGTTTGTCCACAACCACAGGCAAGATTTTGAACCATGACAACAAAAATATTTTTGGAAATGCTTGGTATAAAACAAAATTCTCATATGCAATATGAGCATGCTGCCCTGAAGGAATTCAGTTTTCTTGTTTTCAGAGGGAAAGAGGCTTTAGCCAAATGGACATCAGCTCAGCCGTGCTTCCTGGCATCAGAACCAGGCAACAAGGCCAATTCCTTGCCAAACAGTGAAGAAATATCTGCAGACTCTAGGAAAAACTGCACAGAATTCTGAGACTGCTGAGAGGTCTTGGCTTTAGCTGTGGTTCAGCTTTTAGCACAGTTCTAGAGTCTTTGAGATTATTTTTCTTTGAAGTGTCCATGGTGGGTTAGGTTGATATCAGGAAAAAGTTCTTCTTTGAGAAGAGACCTAAGGCACCTTCTCTGTCCCTGTGGTGGAAAGGAAGACAGAGGAGCAAGACATGTTCTAGGTCCTTGTCCAGGTCCTGAATACCCTGATTATTGCAACTAATATGCACTCTGGAATCAGATTAAATGGAACCAAAGAAATAGAGAAACCGAACAATTTTGATAATACAATTCTTGGTAATATAATTTTAGAAATGAAAGAGCCGTGACCCTGAGGGGAGACTGTTGATATCAGTCATACCTAAGGCAATGGCAAATGATGGATCCCTCAGGGAGGAAGAGAGCTCCTCCTTGAATGCACCTGGCACATCACCCTCAGCCCAGGGAGCATTCACTGCCTCCATTGACAGAGCCTGACTGCACAAAAAGAAACACTTTTCAGCGTTAAAATAAAGAAAATCAGTCAGAGGCATACAGGGCACAGAGCTGCCTCGCAGTGAAGAGGAGCTATTTCTGAAAGATTATTCTGCCAGGACTTTCTCAAGGTCCTGTTAACTTAGTGTTTCTTTACACAGATATTCTGATTCCTACAGGTACACATAAGATATGAATGAGTACTTTCACCTTTCACAAATATGGGTTCAAAAATATGTTAGCAATCCAATTTATCAGAATTTGTTTTTTTCTACTATGCAATCTATGCTTTGTAATTTAAATCCCTGTGCCATGTAGACTGATCTCTCAAAGGAAATAAAACATATCTTGACCATAATGGCCTACTATTTTCAAGATTCACCTTTGAAATTCAAAGCTCTTTTTCCTTTATTGAAAATACTGATGGTGTATTTGAAGATACCTCCAGATTAAATTTAAATAGTAAAGAAATTACTAACAGTCCAATTCCCTTAATAACAAAAGCAAGAAAGTAGTGCTGACGTTAATTTCCAACTGAACTGATTAAATGAAATCTTGCAAATTTTATGAGTTTTACTCTAAAACAAAACAGGCAGATTTTAATGAAGCATCTCCTTCAGTAATAGCTATGCATTCAAAACATATTAAAGAAAGAAGCTCTTCTGTAGCAAAATTAAATTAATTTCCATTTAAAAGTAAAGGGAAATGAAATGAAGGATACTTTTGTCTTTTATTCTACTGAAACTTCAGTAGACTGACATTTCCTGACAAAATTGCAGATATCCTGTTGGCATGCAACACTGGGATCATGAATACTTGGTAATGATCTGAAACTTTATTTTTTAATGTATAAATATTTAACTTTGGTCATACTAATGTCAATGACAGCTCTCAAACCTGGCATTCCTGGAGATTATTTATAAAACCATTGGATCACAATCTCCTTTAATGCAGATTTTGCCGTTTACTCATACATTTCCTTGTTCTTCACTAACTGTATCAGTACAAATTTTATCTATATTTCCAGATCTTCTTCTTTTGATATTTCACCATTATTGCTTTCCCTATCCACTCCAGTATGGAGAACACTTTATTTCTTCTTCATTTTTTTCCCCCTGCAGTTGCCTTTATAAATTTTTACAGTTAACTTGTTGCTCTTGGGTTTTGTGTTCCCTCTTTCTCAAGATTCAAAAATTACATTTTCTTCAGCATCCTGTGAGTGCTATTTTCTAGATTTCTAGGATAATTTTTGCTTCTCTTCTCTGGTCGCCTCCCAGCTGTTCACAACTATTTTAAAGTGTGTTGTGTAACACTGAGGAGAGTGTTTCAGCCAAAGCCTCTGAGTAGATTAGGATTACTAAAATTACTACATATGTCTTGCAAGATACAATTTTTGCCTTCATATGACCTAAATTCTTTTGGCTCTCATCCCTTCTTTTTTTCATTTTACAGATGGAAAACCTAGATACAGATAGACTATGTGAATCACCCCGTTTCACTTAGGAAATTCTGAGATCTCGGAACTGGGGATACATCTGCTAAGTCTGGAAGAAATTTTATATTCCACAAGCCATATGTGGGGTTTCACTCAGTGTTGTTTCCCTCTTTGCCTTTCAATAGTTTCATTGCTCTTTCTAACCTTTTCACTACTGCCAAACACTTTCTCCATGTCTTGGCTTCAGCTCGAGTCCCTTTTATTTTTTATTTTACTAAAATTCTCAGGCTGATCTTTTTTCTCTCACAGATTACTAGAACCTCACCCAAAATGGACTCAAGTGTGACCTCTTTTATCAGCTTTTTCAGCTTTTGCCTATTTAGTATTGTTCTAAACACAGAATCATAGAATGGTTTGGGTTGAAGGGACCTTAAAGATCATCTAATTCCAAATCTCCTGCCATGGGGAAATCCCCATTTTATTTATAACATATGGATGGCATAATAGAAGGACAAATTCCGATACACTGAATTGCTGACATACTTTTGAAGCTCTGCTGGTGAAATGCAGGAGGACTCAGCCCTATCCTTTTTGTACATGTAGAAATCCCCTGCCATCAGCAGGAAATGAGGAAATAAGATTCTTCTTTTTGGATATTTGGGAAGTGCCTGCCATGTACAGAATGTTGCTGCAAAGAGCAGAAGATGTTTTACTAATTTGATTGTTACCATCTGCCATTTTACAGGCATTGACTTTAGTGCAGTTATTTTTGTTTTATATGAGTGTAAAAAATATAGGAAACTTTATTATTCACAATCAAAAAAAAAGAGAGCATCTGCTAAACAAATTGCAAGACAAGGTGGGCATGAAAGACAGAGTTAGAGATTGTTATTAATCTAGTTCTTTTTCCTGCAAAAGCAAAACTGGACTAAATTTGGAGTATTTTTTTTCAGCTTCAGAAATTCTTTCAGCGCATTAGCGAGTGATGAAATTTCACAGCAGAGATACCTTGGTAAATTGTGAGGGAAGGATACTATGGAAAACACAGTGATAATATGCTTAGGTCATAATGAAAGGCCTTATGTTGGCCTAAATGGGATTTTGGGACAAGATACAGGAGAGACAACAATATGAAATCTCTCAAGAATTTATGGTTTATGGTTAGGAATTTTTTTGTTCATTTTGTTTTGTGTTTTTTTTTTTGGGGGGGGGGCTTGTTTGTTTATTTGTTTGTTGGTAAATATTCACACAATTAAGCACAAGCACTTAAAAAAAATTAGATTGATTTTTCATTTGTAGTCTAATCATGGTAATTGAAGGTTAGCCTTCTTTGCCTCCATATTTTCTTTGGCTGTAATCCATTTTAGGGCACTGTTACGGCACATGAAATGGATCATCTGCACTAAAATGGAGGCTCTGGTGATGAAGTGCCTTCCATTTCTCCCATAATGTTCCCACAGAAAACTGATGAATAAGATCCTCAGAAACAATTACAAAGAAGGAGATCCATCAACAGTCAAGAGTGACCTTCTTTTTTTCCCAGAAGCTTTTTTTCTGGGTCAGTTTGACTTAATTTCTAGAATTTTGAGGATCTTTTCTTATGGACACTTATTTACAAAGTCTCCAGTAAAACTAAATTAGCCATGACAGCCAATTTTGAAGGCAGAGTTCTACATGGAATAAAAAAGCCAAAATCAAATTGATGATTCCTTACAACCATTTTGTCTTCATTGTTAAAAAACAGTTAATCATTCTTGTCTTACTAGACCAGAGTTGCTCTCATTTCCATGAGATAAAAAACAAAAATAAAATAATAATTTAAAGTAATTATCATTTTTGTGGAAGGCAGGTTTTAGGTTGCTTTATACCTCTGAGAGTCTGCAAACCTTAATTTTTGAGAGCAACTTGTTCTTCTAGAGGTTTTGGCAACTTTGTTTCCACAGCTTTCCACACAGTTCTGCCAGCCAACCAGGAGTATGTGTCCTACAAATTTTCTTACAAGCTGTTGTTGTAATTATTTACTTAATTGCATCTATTTTATATCTCTTTTGCCCACAGCACCTAAATAAGGACAGGATTTTCTCTACAATGGAATATGGACCAAGGAAATGCCATACTGCGGTATTCCTCTATTTGTGTCTTGAAAGAACACAAATCCCAGTGGAAGGAGCTCCATGTATTTTAGTGATAGCTCGCATCAGTGTAATGCACATGATGCTGTGATAATCATCAAATCTCTGTCTCTCTTAGATTTTCAGGAAAAACCCCAATTGTTCTGTTAACCCACAAAACAAACTCCTCATGGGGAAGATGCCTTGGCCTTGCTGGCAGATGGAAGGTGAACAGCACTAAAAGAAATGCAGTGCCATGATGTAAAATAGCAAGTTCAGAAGGGATTATTTTTCCTTTTTTTCAGCTCTGCAATGAAGCTTTTGCTCCAATCCAAGCTCAATTTAAATTTCTTGGTTCATGTGTTTGAAAAATAAAAAGTTCATTAATTTCTTAGATCATATGTTTGCTACAGGTAAAGTATTTTCCAAGTTTACAGATTTAGGTGATAGAAATAGAACACATAGAAAATATTAATATAGCTCAAATCTTCCTGAATGTCATTGAGAGCTGAAGAATAAAGTTCTTCAGCAGTTTCATTTTGCCTGGATTGCAGGATGAGAACAGATTGTGTCTTTCCTACTGATTTGTTTTTGGCCAAAACAAGGATATTCTCTCCAAAATATTTGCCACTAGGAGTCAAGATTAGTATTTTCTCTCGCTGTTTTAATGAGCATTTTCTTACTGTGTGACATATTGTGATGAATCTCAGCAGAGCACTGCTAGGAACACTTGTGACTTGAGGAGAATGAATCATTATTGAAATTGTAAACACAAAAATGCATGTAATACACCAACATATAAACACATTGCCTGTTGTGGAACTGGTTCTCAGCACAGTAAGAAAAGGGAGGGTGATCCACGGAAAATACTGGAAACTGGTATTGAGCAAACCCTATGTTTTTCACTATGAAGTGAAAAAAATGCTATACCTGGCACCTGCAGGAAGGAAAGATGACCGCCTTAATAGATAGAAAGTCCACATTTGAATTTTAACAGTGCTGAGAATGGGATCAAGTCAATTAAACAGCAAATTGATAACAAGGTTCTTGATGGACTCCATTAATCTTCGTGGCTTTCCTGGCTGCACAGCTGCAAGGTGAGAGCAAGACACAGAACCAAAGATTTTGCTGCCAGCAGATGAGTTGAGATCAGTGGTGCAGACTTCCACCATGTGTTCGGAGGTGTCAGATTGGGAGAGGTTGTTTCTTTTTCCAGGGCATATTAACTCTTGTCTTTCTGACACGTCAAAACTGCTGCTCAAGTTCTGAAAGTCCTCAGTGAAAGCAAAAGGAGGGGATGGCAGTAGGTAACCTTTTTCTCGGGAGATCTTAACCTTATTTAAAAGTTCATCGCTGGATATCCTTCTTTTTTTCAGACATCCAGAATGACATTTCAGCTGCTTCTCCAGATGCTGTTTGCAGCCAATGAAGAAAAAACAGCGGGAGTTTGATAATCTGTTTTATTTGTCCATGTTAGAGAATATTAAAAGCCATTCTTTATTCCATTGTTTAGAAATGCAACCTAAACCAGTATTTCAGAGATAAAGGTACACATGCCAGATGCCTAAAATTAACTGCAGTGGATACCACCCAAATTTGTAGTTTATATTATCTCCTGTACTGGTTTTGTCTAGGGTAGAGTTAATTTTCTTCATAGCTGAGATGTTTCTGGAACTGTTGTTTGCATGGCAACATCTCTCATCCAAACCCTTCAAAGGCTATGTCCACAGATTAGTTTAAGTTCATATGTGTATTTTTATCCTCTCTACCTTTTTTGGGGGTTTTTTTTGTTGTTTTTGTTTTTTGTTTGTTTGGTTGGTTGGTGTTTTTTTTCTGGGTGGTTTTTTTTTTTGCTTGGTTTTCTTATTTTTTTATTAAAAAGTGCCTAATAATTTGAGTTTTAAGTCTTTGTGTGGCGATGCAATTAAAACTCAAACCACAGTTTAGGTCACATTGCAAGATGAGCAAACCAATCACTAAATACTCATCTCATTACTCCCTCTGACAGGTCATTTAAGAGAACTAGAGGAGAAAATATCCTATTACAGGTAAGAAAAAATTAATAAAGGAATACATCCCAGGATTCCCTGGGAAAACATAGAGTAAGAAATTTTCTCTAGGGATTTTAAGATCATAATTAACTAAAGTTGTTTCAATCTGTCAGACTAACTGTATCATCAGCATTAGCTCCTAACTTATAATTGTGACTGGACTCAAAACCCAGATTTTTTTGTGTCAGTCATATTCCCAGAAGGATATAATTGGATCAAAATGAAGCTGACTCATGGCCTCAATGGGCTTAATTACCAAGCATAAATGCTTTGCAGCCTGAGTTAAATACCTGCCTGCTCTTGCCCATATATTCCAGTTTAGTGCTCTGTGGAAATTCCTCTGATGCTTTCGTATTGGCATTCCTCAACTTCCAGGCAGGTCTTTCCAAAATCTAATATTTCTTAGCGTAGTGTTATCCTAAACATTATAGATATTGATTGTGGCATGGGTAGGGCACATGGTCTCACAGGAATGTGGATGATTTAGTGTCTGAATGCAGAGAAGACAGGAGAAAAAAACTGTACAGGGGGAAAATGGACACTGGTGGCACCTCCTGTGGCTCATATTAGCAGGACCAAAACCTCTCTCTTGAAAACTGTGAACATTAAGGCAAGGTTTTCACACAGGTATTAATTGGCATCCTGAAGAACTGTATCTCTACGGTTTCATTAGATGTAAAATATATTCATGGTCAAATATTTTCATGAAAAAATGGTTAATGCATTTCCCATGTTTCCATCAGCTTCAGAGAGGGAAGTGTTGAGTAAAAATCACCGCAGCTCTCAGGAGAACTCTGTAGTAATTGCAGAACTTCACAACCCCAATAATGAGTCTGCAGGGAACCTTCTTTTGCCTCAGAGGGTCTCCATAACTTTTAAATACTCCTGTGCTTTTAAGTACCTCTAAATAACAGCTATGAAGAAAATGCCTTCAGTGCCTTGTCCTTGCAGTAGTCTAGCAGAAATTACTCCCACATATGTGATGGGAAGTCTTAACCTGCAACTTAGAATCTATATTTGGAAACACAAAAACAGAGCAAGTAGGGAATAAACACAGGAACAGAACTCTAATACTCATTTCATCAGCTAATTCCTTCTGAAAAGAGGGTGTTGGGTAAATACAGTGGGTGAGACTCTGCCCCTATTCAGCTGCAGTGCAGCCTCAGTGCCTCATAAACAGTGAGTGAATTTGTCTGGGGGCTATGAGGAGAATGGAGGGATGAGCTCAGCTCACATGAAATAACTGAGTTGAGCACGGGGTTATTTGTGGCTCCTCTACAGTGCTTGATTTGCGATAGTGATCTTTCATCCAAGCGTGGATGTTATTCAGCCATGGCTGGTTAGCTCCGTAATTGACAAAATCCTCTGCTAAAAAGAATCTCTTATCTGCTCTTGCTGTCCTTTATTTGTTTTGATAGATATAGAGACAGATTTTCTTTTGGCTGTGTTCACTTACCTTTTATTTGTGTAGTGTGGTCCTCTTAAATTTGTGCTGGTTCTGTTTAGCCATTGCCTTACTTTCATATAATTACTGCCTAATTTCAAACTTTCAGATCTTTTAAATCAGACACATTTTATTATTATTTTTATAAATTCCTGCTACATGCACTTGCACTTCTTATATTCCCAGTTCTTACTTTTGACATAGCCCTCAAAGTAACAAAATAAAGACAGACTCTATTCTATTATATTTTTTTTTTACGGAAACATTTTACCATATTTTAAACATCTTTTAATTCCAATGAAATTGATCTTGTCTAAAAAATTTCCACTAATGTCATCTAGATGTCAAACGTGAAGCCATTCCCTGTGTCCTGTCACTCCAGGCCCTTGTCAAAGTCCCTCTCCAGCTCTCTTGTAGCCCCTTTAGGCACTGGAAGGTGCTGGAAGTTCTCCCTGGAGTCTTCTCCAGGCTGAACAACCCCAACTCTCAGCCTGTCTTCATAAGAGAGATTCTCCAGCTCTCAGAGCATCTTCATTTCACTGTTTTGTTTGTTAGCTTGAAACCAGGAGTAAGATGTTGGTGTGAAAATAGGAATCACAGGTTTAAACTCTCATCTGTTAAATACATAACTCACCCTATTTTTGGAGTGAGACAGTGAATCTGCCCATAAGGCTGAAGGAGTTAAAACTTTGTCCAGTCTTTGCAAAGCAACTCAGTCATGGGGGAACCTGCCTGGGAATATGGAGAGCAAGACTGAGTGACAAAAGGATTCAAAGCAACAGGAGTTGTCAAAATAGTGCTTTATTCCTAGAAAATGGCTGAGCCCTGGAAAGACACCCTGGTTCAGAACAGCAGAGGCTGAGAAAATATAAATTGAAATCTCCTTAAGAAATGTATTTTTTTGGAATAAGGAAGTCTGGGATTTGGAACACTTCCCAACACTGTTTCTACACTGGTCTTTCAATTTCTTAGCATGTGACCCAACGAATCTTGCAGAATTTATATTTAATCCTTCTTTACTACCACCTCCTATCACTAATGAGCAAGTTCCAAAAAATAGTTTTAATAATTTTCTTTCAGAAACACTTAAAACACAGATGATATATGTTTTTTTGATTGAATGTTGTTATGTGGATCTGGTCAGAACAGATTTACCAGGTATTTGCATGTCAGAAAAAAGAAGCAGGAAATGGAATAATAAATAAAACAGCAAAACCAAACCAACTAAACAGAGAAACCCCTCCCAGATGTTAGGAATTATATACCTTTAAACCAGTGTTTGCATTTAGCTGACAGTATTTTGCTCTGAAGATACTATTCTTCCTGTAACTTCTGCCATTAATAATTTCTTCAGTGTATTCCTGAAGTGAAAACAGTACAGACTTCATGGACAGAACAATTGTTCTTTGTAGATGAAGGTTAAACTACCAGTGTAGAATTGCTTCCTACACAATGGGAGAAGAGAAAGATTGTAAAATATGTTTCCTGTCAAGTAGACAGCCTTAAAGCTTCTTGGCTCTAAATGAATCCCTTGAATTGATAGTTTGGGAGCATGGCTTATGCTTCATAGGACTCAGTTCAGTTATAAAACAAGCAGATCCCTCTTATTTATGCAGAAAATCTGGAGAATGCAATTTTTCAAAGCATTCCTGAATAAATTATGCCACTCTTGTGGTATGCTGAAGCTTGGTGTTCACATGGTAGTAAATACTCATCCCAAAAGAGCATGCATGTTTTGGCTTGTTCACATTTTGGAGCAGGTGGAAGGAGGAAAATCAGGAGGGAAAAAATATCAGAACATCAAACTGTAATTTTTCAAGCCTAAATAGAAAAGTTAAAGGACTTGCTGTCATGTGCAATTATCAGGCTGACTTCTTTTACTTATCAGCATTTTTATCGATGTTTCTAGAGTGTCTTCTAATTCCCACTGATCATGCATTGCTGGTAGTTAGAAAATAGAACTGAAACAAACAAAATAAAACTCTAGGGCATTAGGAAGCTTTAAATTAAATGTTTCTCATAATTTGAAATGAAGCAAATTTTTTCAAGAAAGACAAATATTTTAAAATGAGACTTAATTGAAGCTAATCTGTAGTAATTATCCAGAGATGGTGGAATCGCTGACTCTGAAGGAGTTGAGGAAAGTTTGGCCATAGCAACAGTTGAAATGTTGGTGTTTGGTTATAAGTTGGACTTGATGGTCTCAGAGATCTTTTCCAACCTAATTGATTCCATGATATTATAATTTCTGAACATTTAAAAAGAATTATTTACTTATTAGCAGCCTGCTTGAATCTGGGGAAAACTGAACATACATTTCCAGCATCAGGAGATCAAATCCCTCAAATTTCACCTCTTCTGTGTGAGAGGTGATTGAAAACTAAATATAGGGCTTGTACTCACACCCTGATCTGAAAAGCACAAAGCCCACCAAAATTGCTGCTGATTCTGATTGTGTAGTTAGTGGATTCTTGGATCCTCAATTTCTGTCATGTTTTGCTTTGTTGCAAAACTTAATAAAAAATACTAATAGTAATAATATATTACCAATGCTGATGAGCAGATCCAGCTTTAACTGGACTTTAAAGACTTAACTTGTGCTGCAGATTTTACTGCAAAGCAGAAGTAATTAGAGGAGCATGTGATGCATGTGTTATTGAGCTTGTATTTGGAAGATTGTGGGATCCAATTTATTGATGCATGTTATGTTTTCCCTAAGGTAGGCCAAGGGGGAAAACTGTAATATTTGAGGGGCGGACAAAAGAAATGTTTACTAAGCTCATCTGCCATCAGTTCATAGAAATTACTGTCACTGCTTCACTCTTTCTGAGGGTGGCTGTGTCTCAGTAAAGCTGCCTGTGGGTCTGATGTGTATTTGCAAGAACTGGGGCTCAAAAAGAGCAGAATGTTGTTTTGTTTTCTCCGTGTGTGCTGTGCTAACCACAATAAGGCCAAAGCTACTAGGTAACATTTATAGCTCAGAAATAATAAGAGTGATCAGCTGTGGATACAGTCCCAGGCTATGTGGAAGTGAGGGGTTCACCTTACCAGTCCCAGCTTTAGAGAGAAGCCAAAGTCCTTCCCTCTGCCACAATTTTTGTTCAATAAATCCCAGGATGCCCGAAGTAATGGAAATTTCTCAGAGCCTAAGCCACAGTGAAACTGAGTGCAGAAAGCATCCTTCAAATAAAGCTGGTTCATAAAACAGAATAATCAGACAGCTGAGAAAACTTCCTGCAATATGAGTTCATAGTGTTCTAGGACTTGGTGCTATAAAAATATCTCTATCAGTGCATCCCTTCTTCCGGATAATTGGGGGGTTATGATACTGCAATACACTCCAAAATAGAGTTAATATATTGTACTACAGTATGCATGTCTTTGAAATAGCAATTCTTGCTTCCTCACCTCTCCCTAAGTTTGATTTTTCCTTTTGAGTTTATCTGTATGTGTTTTGTTGGATTTACATTTGTGTTTCAAAATTTTGTAGTTGCTCAGTATTTATTACACAGGTTTCTCTTTAAAAAAGGCAAAACAAATTTAAAAATCCCTTCTTGATCTTCATTAATACATTAACTGGTACTGATATTTTGAAGTTCTCATTACTACATGCTTAGAAAAGATCATTATTTAATTCTTACATTAAACTATTAAACTAAGCTCACAGATTTCCATCGAGCCCCTTCTCATCTCACTGAAGGAAACAGTCTCCAAATCAAACCAAGTACATATAATAGTTGATGTATAGCCTTTATTCATGGCAGAATATGAAAAAAACTAAAGTTAGTTCTGACAGAGAGGATGATGAAAGCAGGGTTGTGTATGGATATTTGCTGCCTTGAGCTATCACAGTGATTCCTTTCTTCTAGCCTGGATTGAAAAGACACGATTGGCAGGCTTGTTCTGAAGTTTTTGTTCCTTGAGTCACAGCTGTGATTTCACTTTGGGTAATGAAATATAAAATTTACAGGCAGGGATATTAGATAAGCAGCATTTGCCAACAGAAGAAACAAGGAAAGGGAATTTGTAGGCATGGCCCATGTGTTATTGCTGCCTTTGGTCTCCAGGAGAAAGTGAATTATTTTCTTTACTTCTGCATCTTCACCATGATCTGAGCAAAGCCACCAGCTCAGGCTCCAGTTCAAGCCTCACAGACACGTGAAGTCCTGAAACTCAGAGGACTCAAGTCTTACAACCAAGCAGCAAAGTGCCATGTGATTTGGGGTTTGTGTTGTGTATTTTGTTCTTTAATGTGGATCTCCATATCCTCCCCAGACAGGCTGCCATGCTGCCCATTGAAAGGCTGGATGGGACCTGGAGGACACTCAGCCTGGGATCCTGACAGGACAGCTGGGCTCCTCTACATCCTGTGGAGAATAAACACCAACACATGCAGCTGCTTTGGGGAACATGCTGATCTTTCTGGCTCAGCCCCACAAAGGAGTCACAGAGATTGTATCTGTTTTTTCATCTGTTTTCTGTGATGTGCCTTCTACATCTGCTTATTTACTCTGCAGAGCCCGGCGGAGGGAAGATTTAATTGTAACTCTGGGCTTTGTGTTTCTGAATGATAACTACCTCAGTTTCATGGACACAGCAGCTGATTGAATCCTTTGTATATCTTTTTAGGGAAAGAGTAAGAGATGTATAATTTTGGAAACACCCAGTTGGAAATTATTTCTTATTATTTACAGAGGAATAGAGTTTTCTGCAGGAAATATAGGATTTACTCTCTTATCTTTAATTTCTATTTCCTTCACCCTCCCCAGGAACTTAAGAATTATTTTGGGGTACCCCTGGCATCATTAAAGAAGGTGTCCACAGGCCAGTTGAGTGATGAGCTGTCCATCATGTGTGATTTTCTTTTTTTGTGTCTTCAATGGCAATAGAAAAGACAAAGTAAAAACCAACCATGCATGAAAGAACTTCTAAGCAAAAGAAATGAATTTTGCTAACTCACAATTCAAAGTGAACTTAAAGATAACTCTGATGAGCTCATGACAATGTGGTCACCAAAAGAGTTTGGGAAAGCTGTTCTTTGCTTTAATACATGAAACTCAACTGTAATAACAACTAAGATTCAGCTGCAGTAAGACCAGTGAGTCCTGTGCTATCCAGCAGTGACATTATGATCTCCTGAGATGTTTAGACTCACCTGTGGCTCTTTGCAACCATCTACATTCAGTTTTATTCAGGTATTTCATGGAACCTGAGTCCCCTGGAAATTCACAGAGTTAATGTGGTGTAAATAAACGGTGTATTCTCACAACTGCTGTCTGCAGATCCCATAAGTAAATTCAGAATTTTAAGGAATAGTTTGATGTAATGATAGTTGAAAATGTGGTAGCGACACAGTAAGAATCTTTAGGTTTTTTTCCTAGTCCTGAAGCAACATCTCTGTGTTAAGCTGATGGGTTTCTAAGATTGAAGATAGAGGATTTACTTCCTGATGTTTTAGTAAAACTGCCAAACGGAAGAAGGATATCAGGTAGCATCTTGTACCTTGGCTTTTAAACACAATCCAAGAACTTCAAAATCAGTTTCTTCATCTTTCCTTCTAGCAGAGAGCAGCCAACCCCACGGCTCTGTGCAGCCAGGTATGAATTACTCTGCCAACCAGTCACTGTCTCCTTGTGAACAGCAGTGTTGGGGATGGGTAGGATCCATTTCTAGAGCTTCCAAACTGTTGGTATCCTGTGGTTTGTTCCTACCTGTAATGTCCGAAAATCATGCGGTAATTTATACATCAAATTGATGCCTCACCTTCCCTGTACTCCAGTAAAGAGTGGGAGGGTGACAAACACCAGGAAAAGGGATGTGCACAGGATCTCCCAGCCAGTCGGTGACAGTGCCACCACTCAGTCTCATCCAGGGTGTTTCAAGCTACAAAACCAGTTCCCAAGGAAACACTGACTGAACCAATGACCCAAACTCACAAAGGCTTCTTATTCCACACCACTGCTGCAGGTTTGACAACAGCTCAGTATTGTTACCTGTGATACAGCAACACTTGGATAACTCTGTGTTTTGTTACTGAATTTTTCGTAATTGTAAAGAAGAAATGTTTCTCTCCACTTTGTACTTGGTGGATTAAGGGACATTGAGGATAACTGGGTTGCTAAGGTTAATTATATTTTATATGTTTTTACTGAAGGCAATTTAATTTGGTATCACCTAGAGGAAAGAAGAAAGCACAACAATCAGTCATGGAGCATAGCTAAGAATATTCAGCTTTTTATTTTTATTCTGCATATTGAAAGCTCAGTTGGTCTGTGAGAAATCACATTTCTCTGTGACCCAAAGGACATCATAAATAAAATAAAATCAGCTTATCTTCTATTGTTGAATAACTCTCACAAGGATAAAGGAGAAGAGAATTCAGAATAGCAGGGTTTTTTGCTGTATTACAATTTTTGACATCACTTTTGTCCTAATATATTCAATAAGTATAAATATTGAAATATGATATATGAGAACAGGCATAGTTTATTTAAAACAGCTGAGAAAATGTAGTTTTCTTTAAATTAAAAAAAAATTGAAGAATGTCTTTTGCCATGAGTGAAAGCAGAGAAAGAATGCACACAGCCACCTCCACTGCACTAAAGAGTTAACACTGTCAAAGTTAATTTTGTGCTTTTCAGATTGCAGGGATGTTAAGCCAGAGCTGGGAAGGACAGATAATTTTTATGCCAAATTAAGGATGACTCTAAAACCTAGTGACCTTTAAATGGGATGTGGAAATCAAGGATAATTGAGTGGCATGTCTGCTAATTATTTAAAGGAATTAATAATTCAGAAAGAGAGAACTCGCTCTGACCTGGTCTACAACTGGAGGGGCACATATACGATTTTGAGGATCTGTCATTTGCCTTGTGACCTCTCCTTGAGGTATTCCAAATCCAGTCTAAGATATACAGGATAAATTAGAGTACTGGAAATTACAGAAAAGGTCAACTTGTAATTGTTGTTCCTATGAGCAAGAGAAGCTCAGAGCTGCCACTGAACCAGCAGGTATCAAGAGACTGGGGATAGGAAAAACACAGATTCAGGTGTGGACTGGAGATTCCCTGATCACAAAACTCGGAGGCAGCTGGACATCTCTGGGATGCATCCCGGGACTGCCCATCATTTGCCTGATAACACTGATCCAGATTTCTGCCTACAGGGAGCTTCAAAATGTGAGGAGGAGTTAGGGCTCCATTGATGGACAGGGATTCATCTGAGCAGATATTTATTTTGATTATATATATACCTACATCTGAGTTTGACATCCCAAGCTCCTTTTACAAGCAATACTGTGGAGGAGGCATTCTGTGCACAATTAACACAGTCTTGAGGTAGATGTGGAAATAGTTCAGATTAATTAATCAAAACAAGTGCTAATTTATCTCTATAGGTGCAAAAAACCCCCACTGATTTGAAGATGCAGAACTGAAGAGGAGAGTAGTTTTGCAGAAATCCCAGATATCATATGAGGACCTTGATAACATGAACAGAGATCTGCCTGGGACATGCAGGAAAAATTCTGCAGACTACAGAAAAAAATTAACCCTTCCTTGACATTTTTATTTCAAACAGAGAATTTTGCTTGTCTTTTATGTATTAGAGTGGGGTTGGAATAAAATGGTTTTGGAATGTCAAAGCAAGTTATGTCTGTACTTAACTAACCTTGAATAATGTATTATTCTTGCTCCTCTTTCAGTCTTCTTCATGATCTAAGCATCCTTGGGAAAAGTCAGCCAAGATGTGGCACATGCATAACAATAGTCATGAATTCCACAACTTTTTATGCCAATGATATTTAACATGTATTAAAAGCTAGGAGATCATTTTTCTATCAGGATACTCCCTGTAAAAAAAGAGATTTTTCAGCTGCAGCATAGAAGGTGTCTACATAGCATGATGAATTATCTGGGCTGAATAGTGGAATTACCATAAAATAGTGAGATATTTAAGATAATTAATGTTGGTATTTCTGCACAGCTCTGCCCCATGCTGTGTATCCGTGTCCTTTGATACCAATTTGGTGGATCCAGCTATAAATGAAAGTTTCTAAATGCAGGTGCCTCCTTGTAGGTGCCTGTGTGTGAACTGTGTGTCTCAGCACAGGAGCGGGCATCAGTCAGTGCAGTGGGATTTAGGAAAGCATTTTAGACACTGAGGATGATTCCTTCTGTCCATCTGACCACCTCACGGACACAACTGCCTGTACAGAGGAGATGGAAATGGGCTGGAATGAGAGCTTAGACACGGAGATCATGAACATTTCGACACCTACTTTTGAATGTCTTAATCTGGAAGTTGAACTGCATCCATCATGTCCATGTTTTCCCTTCTAGAAACTCAGTCAATGTCATTTCTTCCCCTTACAAACACACATTAAAGGAATGAGAAGGAATGCCTACATTCTCTGTGAGGAGGGGACCAATGCAACAGTAATATTTACAAACACACAAAATACTTTGCGGCAAGTTTTATGAGCGTAAAGCTATCCACAGGTCAGACACAAGTGAAATAAAATCTGAAGAACAAAGCGCCTGTGTGTCTCAACAGAACTTTTCGTGCCTGTTAGTGTGGTGGGTGTCCTTGGGGGACCATCTGAACCGACCTGTGTCCTCCAGGAAGGCGGTGGGCTGCTAGAAAATTGAAACAGCCAGAAGCAGAGTGCAAAACCCAGTCCTGCAATTTGATCCCTCATCCAAAGCACACAAAATCAATATGCACACTGCACAGAAGTGTTACAAGTCTCTTTCATCTTATACTAGCAAACCTCTCTCTGTCTAAAAGCAAAGGAACACACAGCCCCAAAGAGCTTTAATGAATAACTGAAGAGTGTGGATCTGTCTTTTGTTATCAGCTGCTGTCACAGAGGACTGTAATATTTTTTTTTTCTTTCTCACCAAGGCCCAGGATTCATATTTCTGTTTCAAGTTTCTTTATCTTAAAGCTTCCAAGTAGATATATTCGATTCATAAATTCATTCCGAAAAGACTTTTGTTGGTTCACGCTTCAGTACTTGCTATTTGTTCAGCAGGAACAAATAGTTCTTGTAGACTGAAATTCAGTAACTCACCTTAAGGACTTCACAGAAAAATATTGAAAGTTAGATTGTGTGACCTGAGGTGGGATTGGACTGCCTCTGCTCATATACAGTAAATTTTTGCATTTAAATGTTTTCTTTTTTGTCCCAAAGCAGATGTCTCCAAATCTCCGGTCCCCCAAATTTTGCTAAATCCCTGGGATAAGCAACTTCAGAGTGAGTTCAATCATTACATATCAGCCATTAACAAGTCTTCTTTATGGAATGACTGAGGCACATGTTCTTGGGTTGGGATAGGGCAGACAAGTTTTATTGCAAATTATTAGGAAATGCTGCCTGTGAGTGCTGTGCTGACCTAATCTCTGAAGACACAGGATTATGCTGTGGGAATAGATCTCTAAACTGGACTCTTACATTTTGCAAATATTATTTTTTATCCGTAGAAGAGGAAGAGAATCATTTACCTCTGTCCCCAATTAAAGTTATCAAAACCAACAGCTGAATTGTATATTTCAGCTTCCCCTGCTCACTCACTCTCAAATTTCCTTTCTCTCCCTCCCCACATGCTTCCAATTTTGTTTCCTTTCTTTTCTTTTCTCTATTTTGCTTTCACATTAATTGCATTGATCTTAAAACCATTATTGTGAGACGGATTTAATGCCCTGCAAGTGGTTTCTGCTCTTTATGAAAGATCTTTGTTTTCTTCTCCAAAGAAATGCTGAGCATTGTACAAGCTTAGCATTGTCTATTTAGGGAGAATTTTTTTGCCCAGGCAATCAAGAAAATTTTCCCTCATTTCTCCTGGCCTCTTCTGGATAGCTCCAAAGCATGGAGCATGGCTGAGACTCAAAAGTTATATTGTGAAATTTGGCATTTTATCACCACAGGGAAAAAACCAAACCAATGACATCACTATATTTTAATAGGCATAACATGTTTTTAAAGGCCATTAGGTATATGTCTACCATTAGAATTTCTTCTATCTGGTCCTTCATATGCACCCAGACAAAATTACACCAGACAATGCAACAATGATGTAATTCTTATCAGGAAAATGTTTTATTGCAGTGCATTACACTGAATGAGAAGCAGAGTCTCCCTAATTTTAGGGTATTTATGTAGGGCTTGAGAAAGCATCTACTGGTTAATTCATTGCAGCAGAATTACTGAAAGATTATGATTTATTTACTAATTTGAGTTTTAGCTATCAGTGAATAGAATTTTTTTTTGTAAGGTATTCTGAATGTAGTTGTATTTCAGCAACTTCAGGAGTAGTGGCTGAGGAACGCAATCCTTTAAGGACTTCATTTTGCAGGTAGTAAAATGAATTCTAATATTAAAATTGTCAGAACAATAATTAACATGATAAAATGTTTTAATGAAGGGGAAAGAAATGAATAGCTGTGCTCCAAAATGCTGCTGCAACAAGATGGATATTGCCGATGTTGTCACGGATTTGTTTTATAATAGTGATCTGTGTGTCTTCTTTCATTAGCAGAAAATAAAGAGTGGTTTAGAATGGCAAATGCTCTCCAGTAGATGCTCTTTCATATAAAGATGTTCAAGTTAAAAGAATAAATTTAATTTTGGTCAAAATTCTTGAAGCAGGCTGCAAAAGGAGTGTCTGGTGTACTTAAACCCCAGGAAAAACTCTTAGAGATCTGTTCCAAAATGGGCCTCTTGCAGAATCTTTCTATGTAACACTGGTATTGGAATTTCCTCTCTTTCTATATTGATTTGTTATGTGAAAAGAATATTTTTTCTGCACTGCTTCTGCAAATGGTCTATAAATTTATTGAAGAAGGATGCTCTCTCACCATGTAAGTTCAATATTTAAGATAGCAGGATTAATAAATGCAATTATGTGCACACACTCAACATTGCAACAGGAATATATTTCAAATGTGATCTTCCCTGGATGGGGGGAATAACCTTCAAATTATATGAATTTTCAAATTATTCATGGGAATAATTCCTGCAAAAAAAATTAACAGCCGTGGTGGCTGCTTGGGCCAGAAGAACTACAAGATCTTGAAATAAGCATGCAAATTAGACCAAATAAGACCCACATCAGGCCTGGAACTAAATGAGTACAGCTTATGCTCCAGTTAAAGTAAATGTAGGGAAACTGGGTGCAAATCCTCTTTCCCCAAACCAGATGTTTGTAATAACACTCCAAAAATTCCTGTATCTCTCTTTTCAAAGAGAAACCCTTTGAGGGTCAAGTTCAAATGTAAACGTGTGTGTTTTATGCCTTTTGGTCAGGTGAGAGATATTCCAAATGGAAACTGCAGGCCTGGTGTCAGAAGAAAAGGCCAAGAGTGTTTTGAATTCTGGGGTCATCCCTATCCTTCCCAAGACAATGACATGACAGAAAAAAAAAGGCAAGGATCCTTTCACTCTCATGACTTTCAAATTATTCACAAAAAAAATCCAAAAATCCTGAGATAAATTTAGATAGAAATAGATTTTTGCAATAATAATTATAAAAAAATATATCTTCTGCAGCTGATATTTTACCATGTGTACTGAAAAGACATTTTTCTCTGCTTTGTAAAAATTCAAAACATCCCTGAAGTTCAGCAGAAATAATTGAAAGTCTAAATTAAATCGCAAAGTTAGAAACAGTCATAAACGTCTGCAGTCTAATAGTAAATTTAAATTAGGTTGGGACAAGGCATAAATGTGTTTGGACAAAAAAAAGATTGAAAATTTGCTGTTAAAAAAGGCAATATATTAATCAAAACAAAAAGTAAAAAGACGTACAGTAGCAGTCTAGAGAAAGTGATCTGGAGAGAACAATAAGAATGATAAAATCTAGGTGATAATATTAATCTAGATAATGGAGAACTTAAAAGAGGAACCTTGAGTGTGAGCTATAGTTAATTCAAACCCATTGAAGCATGTGAAGTGCATGGGTAATGTAGCAGTAATGATGTCTGGAATGTGCAAAGACACTAATTGCAGTATTCTTTGCTAATTAAAGAACCTATAATTATAGCAAAAGGATTTCAAAAACTATCTTGTTACGGCACTGAGGCAATGTCATGTAAATGACTTCCTCCATGTACCCAAAGGTGGATCTGCTTCCACGTGCACCAGTGATAGATGCCCTTTACTAATTAAATAAACAGAATATAAGCTGGTGATCAAATGCCTTTATAGACAAAAAGACAGGAACTGATTTTTTTCACTTCTCCATTTCATTGTGATCACTATGTCACTTGAGCTGAAAGAACAATTCAACTGGCCCCAACTCAGAAATACAGGCCTGTAGTTTTCCCCCCTTCTCTGTATAACTTCCATCTGTATCTGAATGGATGTAGAGGAAGGGTTAGGAACCTATAACAGACCTTGAAAATTTTCATATATTTAGTTAATGTTTCTTCCTCAAGACCCTTTTCTTCAGAGAGCAATCCATGACTCTATTTTCATTTCCAACTGCTTACTTCTATGTTGTTGCAATTAAATCAGCATAATGTACTTTTGCTAATAATATCAGCAGTATCATCCAGAAAAGCAAAGTTTGGGGAAAAAAAGTTTTCATTCTTACTTCCACTCGAGTCTCTGTGCTCAGCTGAGTCTATTGAATCAGCATGATTGACGTGGGATGTGCTCATAACCCTTTTAATTAGTTGATGAAGGCCAGCTGATGTAAAGGTCACTTGTGGGACATAGCATTAATGTCACTCTCTTCCTTGGAGTGAGTGACAAACAATTATCTCCATGCTAGGATTTAATTGGATTGATATCTAGCGTTTCAGCACTGGCAGCTGCCTCCAGGATGAATATTTTTTGATATATGCAATTACATGCCATCGTGAGATTGCTGCCGATTAATGTCAGCCCTTCAGAACTGTCACCCAGAAAAGGAAATAAAGGCAGATGCTACTGCTCAGGCCTGAAAAGATAATGATGACCCTGGAGCCTTCAATGTGGCTTTCTGATAAAAGCACAGCTTCTTGAACTACCTCAGGCCATGGATTCAAAGGCAGCCTGTTTTATTGGGTGTCCATTTGCTATATTAGTAATCTCAGCAGGAAACACCTCACTCTTTTGGAAAAAGGTGTCAGAGGAGCTAAAGAGAAGTAAATGAGAACTTAATTGAACACATGAGAGTCACTTATAAGCTTAGCAAGGAAAGAAAGATAGTAGGATCCAGCAAGAGAAATGCCTCTTGTCTCCAGAGTTTGAGCGAGAGACACGAGAGCAATGGTAGGGATTGTTAACTAATGATGTGCAACCACGGTGCAGTGAGCAGTTGATTACCTTGGCTGGGAATGGAATCCCTGTCACAGATAATCAGTGTCAATCCTTTAAAGGAATCAGTCTGGAGGCTTAATTTCAGAAAAATCTCTGTGATCTCCCCGGATGTGGTGCCCTGGGAAATATTTTCCCATGTGATCTCCACAGGACAGGTTCATTTGGTTAAAACTTCTGTTGGCTCAAGAATAGCACAGTTTGTTTTTGCTTGAGTGTCTGGCACTTATTGTGTGCAGGTTCTCACTTTATGTGGCTGGAAAGACAGAATATGTCCCAATAAAATGATGTGCACAACTTCCAGGAAATAGCCTGTCCTCCCACACCATCCTCTTTTTTTCTTTTCTCTGGGACACAGGCACAACAGCAGATCCCAGCCATGCTTTGTGCGGACTCAGGAAGACTTATTTAGTTATCTGGATTAATATTACAGCTGCCATTGCTATTTTCTCCTCCTCCAGAGAAAAGGTAGAAGTAGTCCATGAATCAGATTTGGGTTTCCAGTTACCAAATAGCCATAGAGTGTTAAAGTCTTTTATTATCCTGTTCCATATTTCCACTTCAGTTCTTTGAGCCTGTGTTCATGTAATTGTCTGCACTTTCTTTCCATAATTTAAACATATGGAACCATTTGTGTTTTTCACTGTGTTCTCCAACCCCTCCATGTATTCTCAAGGCTCTTGTCTGTGTTATCTCAGTTTTTCAGTATTTTTTTCATCTGTTGACTGAAGATTTCAAACCATAATTCTAGAAAATTTCTTGTCCATAGAAACAGGGGTCACATCTCTCTTCTCAATTAGCTATTCTTTGGAAATCGAAACCCATTTGATTATTGGGAGTTCATGTTTATCGTGTGATTTGAAATGGTCTTTAATTATTTTAGAATTAGTTTTGCCAGGGTGCTTATCCCATAGCAGTAGCTAACAACTCCATAAGAAGTTGATACAACATATGGACAAGAACTGGTGTATTTGAAAAAAAAATGAAATATCAACCCACTGTGGATAAGTCTTCTTTCACTCTTGCAATACATAATGTGAGGGGTAACAAATTTTCTGGATTTTTAAAAAAAATTTATTTTTTAACTGTATGTTACAAAATCAAATGTCCAATTGCAGCCTATTATACTGCTGCCTTTTTCTTCATTAGCCAAATTTTTTGTCTTGTTAGCCAAGATACTAAATTAGCTTGGTAACCTTTTTTCCAATGTTGATTGATGTTAATTTTTTTACTTTACTTTACCTTTCATATTAATTGAATCCCTTGTCTGCTGCTTCATTATTTTGCCTAAGATCAGTATCAGACTACTAAGAAAATAATTACCTGTGTCATGTATCCTTTTTTAAAATGTTTATAACTACAATTCTTTCTTGTCTACATCTCCACCCCCATGTTAAGAAAAAGATTTGCCTTCTAACAATATTATGGTTTTTAATTATTTTATAAATAATATCAGAAAGACAGTTAAGATCATCCCACTGCTTGAAGAGGTGGACAAAATTACATTGAAGAAAGAGATATATTTTTAATTGGAGCAAGCCCTGTATGTTTTACAGAAATGAAAAAAAGCAAACTGCCTACATTTACACACCATCAATTTCTGTTATAACGTGTGACCATGAACTAAACAGCAATTTTTAATAAACACTCAAGAAATGTCAAGATTTCTGTCATGCTGAGATGTTCAATGAATCATTGTACAAGACAAACAATGAGCAAGTAACAACTGAATATTCAGGTGATGAAAAGCCCTAACAACCAACCAGACTGGATTCTTGTCTAATTAAAGTTTTAAATTCTTACAAATTTTAAATGCATTTTAAAAGAGACGAACGCCATTTGTGCACCCTGTTCAGATGAAAAAAAATCCCCAAAACCCTGACAAACAAAGCTTTTTCAAAGAAAATTATAATAAGCCAAACACAAATCAAACTCACCAGGAGCAAACTCATGTTAGTCAGTAAGAACTCTGAGCTGGGGAAGATGATAAAAGTACACCTCATTGATTTTTCCCCATCTAATTTATCATCGTTTCGTAGCACAATCCTATTTGCGTGGTGTGACATAACAGCTGGTGCCGTCTGTCTGCTCGAGCTTCTGGAAGGTACCAGACTCCAGGATAAGCTTTGCCACCTTCTGGGATGGGAGATGAGGAGCCATTGGTGCGATCTAAACCTCTGAAATACATGAGGTGCCTCAGGCTGGTGAAGGTGTTGAGGGTATAACCTGATATGCTGTAGAGAGAAAATTACTTTCAGTGCCGTATAACTTACTTTTATTTCCTTATGTGTAGGATGTCAAGGGCAGTCACTTTTTCAAAGTGATTAAAAACTTTACACTGTAACTTCTAGTAATTAGCATACCTAAATCATATAACAGATGTCCTGGAAATATTCCAGATGTCATTTAATCTTTAGCACATCTATTCAGCATTCTGTGTCCACAGTATTAGAGCAAGAGATATAATATGATATGATAAAAATAAAGAAAACTTGAAAAACAATTTTACTGCTGTCTGAAACCACACTGTGACTCAGATTCTTATTTCTAAAGAAAAGACAGCAGTTTAAATTTAAAACTAGTTATCATTTGTTGCTGTTGTTGTTGCTTTTTATTTGCATTATTTGCTTTTTAGAATGAGACCGACACAGCAAACACAGGGATGATAATCCACAGTTAAAAATCTCATTATTTATTAATTAAACTTACAAAGATGTTCAGTATAATATATACAGAGTGGCCACACAATTTGGCTGCACAATTATTTATTTATGGAGTCAGCATAGCTGGCCCATAACTATGCAACATTATGGTTTCCACTCTTAATACTGTGTTACTGGGAAAATACATCATTATGCAAACAACACTCTGTGTAATTAGTTTGACTGAAATCCACCGATTTCTTACCTCAAGATGTATGAATCCACTGCCAAGAATATCAATGGGAATTGTACATTTATATTTGTAGACAAGACAAAAGCCCTGTGTTTTACATGTAGCTGAAAAAATTACAAGGTTTTAGAGATTTTTTTTTTTCTGCATGTATGTGCACCTTAGCCCCCAAAAGTTATTTGCAATAAGGTTTGGTTTGTATGAGTGAGACAAGAAGTGAGAGAATCGCATTATTTCCCAGAAAACACAGATATTCAAACAGATCTCCCCAGCTTGTACCGTCAAAGGACCTACTAGCAATGGCATCCGTGTCTATCAGGCATCTGGCTTTCCCTGAATATTTATAGTGAGACAAGATATTCTCATCCATTTTTAGATATTTGGAAAAAATCCATCCCTCAAGGGGAAAAGAAAGAATTATGAGCTCAGGTTGTGTAATTATACATAATTGCTTTGACTCCAAGCAAGTTACATTGATCCACACTGGCTCAAGACCTATCCACTAATATTTATGTTAACTTGTCTAACACAGAGCCTGAAGATATTTTTGTAACATTTGTCATCATTTCAAGGTGTTGGCATGAATTTTAATGCTTATTAAAATCAGGTATCAATAATAATAGAGCAAGCAGTAGCAGAGAAGTCAAGGGAAGTTTCTAATCCATGTGGGAGAAGCTGGACACAGTGATTGCATGGATGATTACGATTAGATTTATTGCTAATATGGCATCAAAATATTGACAGTGAAGTATCCAAAAAACAAGCCTATGATCTATTACAATGGATTTAAACATCAGGTTGTGGTCTCTTTTGTTGAATCATGAATTTCAGTGAGATCCCCTTGTTTCTGAACTGCTCCAAGCAGTCTGAGTGCAGCTCAGTCCTCTTAGTCTCATATTTGGTCAGTCTAAGTTTAAAAGGTTAGAATTTTAAGCAGTTTCAGTGAGAAACAGACAGGTTTAGAGCTTTTGGCCTTGCAGAATTCACAGCTCTCTCTCTGTGTGTGTGTATAGGAAGAACTTGAAGACCCGACTGTTTCTTGAGGCCATCACGGGAGCTACGCTGTGGGAGGTATTTTGATATTAATTCATAATCTTATCAATGTACAACAGTCACCTCAAATAACCACTTCTTAGCCAGTGATTTGCATATTCTTGACAATATAATGACATTTGTCCTGACAATGCACATTTAAGGCTTTCTATCATCTTTCTCCTGCACATCTTCCGCTCACTGCTCACTTATTTGTGATAATTTGCCTTCAAAATGCAAGAGAGAATTATGAACCCTTCCAAGCCCTAAAACACACATATCTTTAGCAACAGCATAAAATATAATGCAAAAACCACCCTCTATACACCTGAAGACTGAATTTAAAGCTAAGAAACAGCTTTTCATGTATTTTATGTATTCATATACCTGTTAGTTATTCCTTTCTTTCTGCTTCAATTGTTCTCAGGTTGGTTCCACATTTTCCTCTCTTGAGCCCTTGCAAAGGAACAGCAGGAACCTTTCCTCCTCAAAAAAACACCCGATGAAAAACTAATGTTAGGTGTTTTATTTACACAAAATAAATAGTAGTTCATGCTAGAATATGGAGATTTTTTCTCCTGGGGAAAAAAAAAAAAGTTTTAAAATCTCTTAGATATCTGTGACACATATCAATAACATGAATTAGGATGCAAAAGGCATAAAATTGAGGAAAATCTTTGTTTTCCTAATTGACAATGTTTGAAGGAGGAGGGTGAGGCTGGGTGTGTGTACGGCTGCTGACCAAAACCAACAATCCACGTATGGGGTAAAAAGCTGTTAAATTCTTCTGGCAATATCAGTTAGCTAAATTTTGTAGCTAAATTTTGCTAAATGTGAACAGCGGTCCAAGTAGGATCCGTAAATTAAAATGTCTGTGCAAAACAGGCCTGACTTAGAAGAAACTATTTAGATTAATGGGATATACAAAAAAGCTTGTTAGTGTTTCTAATTTTGTGATATCTATTAATCAGAGGTGACTGTTTTCTGAACTACCACAAGCACAATCCCATGCAAATTAGTTCAATTAAAAATTAATTAATCAGTTGTTAATAATTAGTTGTTCCTTTTTTTTTCTTTTGTTTTCTCTTTTTTTTTTTTCAAAGTCAAAGTTAGACATAAATCTCCTTTCTTGGGGTCAAAATGCATCAGTGGTGTTACCATGAATCCTCTGATACAAAAATGAGAGCAGAAATCTGGGTGTCTTCGACCTTTGTGATATTTTAAGCAGCAAATATAAATAATAACAACATAGCATGACAAAGCAAACTAACTATAACTTTGTATTGACCCTAAAAAATAGGTACATTTTAATCCTAAATAAATATATTTACTGAGCATATATAAGGACAATAAGATAACTGTCCTCAAGTGTTATCTCCAGATTAGACTCCTAATCCCTGCAGATAATTTGGTCGAGCTATTTTCAAAATACATCTATTACAGATACATTCACTAAATATACCTACACTGGTAAAAAAAAAAACATGGCTCAAAGAATGACAGATAATTGTCCAACCTGTTCAGTTCTCAGTTTATATCCTATTTATTGCCAGTAACAACTAGCAGACAACATTTGCAAAGGGTGTGAGTGGCAGCAAATAGTAAAACTAGTTATAATGGGCAATTTGGATATGCTCATCCAATTTTGGGCAGGGAGCGGGGCAGACTGAAGCATGTGGATGTGAATTGTTCCATGCTTTTCAGCACTGGGTTAAAATCCAAGTCCTGATTGGTTTTATTTGTGCCACAGTTGCAGACAGTTCTGGAATTTTTGTTTATTTGATTGCACTTGTTTTTTTGTTTTGTTTTGTTTTGGTTTTTTCTTTTTTTGGTGTGTTTTCTGCCAAATTTTTGCACTGCCTGTTTCAATAGCCCAGGGTAATTTTGCAAAACTTTTCTGTGGCACAATTGTGCCTAAAAGACATTTTCCTGGCCCAATAGTCAGCTGGTTGTGTGACTTTGTCATTCCCTGAGATGGCAAAGCTTTGCTAGCAGAACTTTTTGAATATAGATGTGGCAATGGACACCTGATTAGGCTCTGGCAGTTATTGAAAAACAGAGTACAGTGAACATTTCTAAAGAGTTTGTAGAATAGATAAAGGGTGATTATGCTATTGTTCCACGAGGCAATTACACTGTAAAATACTGACACAGCCCTTCTCTAGGCAGACAAGGGTAAATTGTCGTGGTTTATTGAGTGCTCATTCCAAGTGAACAACTGCGGGGTCATAATGCAATTTGGCAACCTGGAAATTTTGGAGAATCAAAGATGTCTGGAAAAAGGAGGATGGCTTTTACTCCATGGAATTTAATTGCAGGACAATCTCTCATGCTGTAAAATGTGAAGATCGTTATGGTGTAGCTGTTCTCTGTTCTTCCCAATACGGGAAATATCCAGAACAAAATGTGAGGATTTCAGAGGCAATGTTGTCTCTGACACTGACAAATACCTGAAAAAAAAAATAAAGAAGAAAGCAAGCAAAGTAAAACTCCACAATTCTGTAGCTGAACATGTGCAATATATAACTGATGGAATAATCACCTCTGTGAAGAATCTTAGTCTTGATAAAATTCAGTAAAAGGTAGCACTAAAACTACTGAATATGACTTCAATCAAAGAAGGGAATTGAAGCTAAATTCAGTTAGGATAGACCTGGTCTAACATGACTTCTTAACTTTCAGACAGAGAATTATTCTTGTACTCTCTTATTTCTGGTCATGGCCGTTTATCTAACATAGTTAAGTATTTAATCCCATTTATACAGTGTCCTGTACCAGATCAGGCTATTTGAACTATTTTATATTGTATCATGCTTTATAAAATATTAAAATCATTCCTAATTTCTGATTTTCTAAAACACTGAGTACAGAAGAGATATCTGCACTTTGCTCCAGGAGGTTTACAAGGGAGGAGAACTAATTTATGTTTTCTACATCCAGTACATGTTCTTTCTGCACAGCACTGGAGATTTCCAAAGAAATTACACAACTGAAGTACAATTTCCTTTTGTAAGACACAAATTTCTGCTGTATTTCCAGACATCTTTGCAAGCACTTTATCAGTGTAGAGGAGGAAATTAATTCCAGTATTTTCTATATCAAATATGACAAGTGCTAATAAGCTTGTCTGTTCAGAACACTTTAGATTGCTTAGAAGTAGATTTTATTTAGAGAATACACCAAACCGACACTTTGCTGGGAAAATGATTTGTACTAACAGATGGTGGGATGGTTTTTGTTGCTTTCTCCCCTCCTTTCAGGCTCTGTTTTGAGCATGACAGACATTTCAAGGCCAAAACCCCCAAAGGTTTCACAAACTTACATGAAATATTAGTATGAAATAAAATTACGTAGGACCCAAATCTGCTATCACTGTCCTAACTCCTCTTGCCTAGGCAAAGCCCTGTTCTGGATGGTGGCCAGTGAAACAGCAGCAGGAGAAATAAATCCCTGTATCAAGTTAGGTTGTTTTTCTGTGAGCATCTTGTGGAGTTTTCAGAGCAGATTTGGGCAGGTGTTGCTTCCCCATTAACTTCTGGGCTGAGTTCCACAGCAAAATAACTGCAGGACTGGTTTCCTCCCTGCCCACACTGCCGTTGCATTTGGCTTGATCCTTTCCACAGGAGATGCACCTGCCTTGTCCAGATTTAAACCTGGCTTTGGCCTTGCAGTGAGTTTTGTACCATCTCCATCTGCTTGGACAATTTTTAGGATCATTTGGGTTGTACCAGGTTCCTGCATCCACAAGGCTTTTGGAAATGATGTCCTGAGCCAAAGGGAGCACCACTGAGGATAAAAGGTTCTATCAGGGGTGGATTTGTTTTCCTCGTCTCCCCTCAACAACTCCCCAAATAGTGATGTAAGAAAAACGCTGTTTTTCACCTGCCTATTCATATTTTGCTTTCTGTCACAGTTGTGTAGCATTTCCTCTCCATATTTACAGATATTATCTATTCCATTATCTAAATCTCTCCTTCTGTAGAGCATGTAACAATAAATAAACTTTGTGGTTTTGCCGAATCTGAATTGGATCTGTCACATCAGGAGGACCAGTTTACTGGATTTTTGAAGAGCTTATTTTTGTCTTTGGAGATGCACAAAGTAATAGAAAAATGTGTGCGAATGGTGAATGGCAAAATGCCTGGTCTGATTAACACAGACCCAATGCACAGAAATTGCCCTGGCAAAACACAGTCAAAAGGTTCAAAACTCAGTGAAGCTGGGGAATATGAAAGCTCTGAGCACTCTGTAATGCACTGGAAAGCAATCAGTCTTTGCCAATACAGAAATAATCATTTAAGTAACTAGAATATTCAAAGGAAGGAGTTGCTTTATACGTTTTTTTTTAAATTAAAAGTAGAAAAAACTAAATAGGAATTCATACTAATAATTATCTTCTTGCCAAATAGTGTGCCTGAACTGGAAATATATAGAAATATATAGAAGATGATAGAATATAAAAGAGCAGTGAGGAGACTTATACAGGGAAATATAAGAAAGAAAAAAAAAAAAGAAACTTTTAATTTTTTCCTCCAGATATCTTTAGTTTTTTTCTGTCCAGTGTTAAATTCTATTTTCTATCTGGCCTTTCCAGAAACTTTGAATTTGTAAAGATCAGATTACTGTTGACTAAAACTTTGTATTTTACAACTAATTGTACTTATATTTTTTATTATTCCAGCTGGTGAACTTCTTTCTGTCATTTCCCATCCCATTGGGTTTGGTTTCTTTGCTAGCTCTGTTTTTATTTTTCACTTTTCAGGATTAAAACTTCACGCTGATTGGTGTCTGCTCTTATCTCAGTAGTCTACAGATTCCCCATGCTGTGGTCGGGAAGGCTGTGAAAGGAGGGGTGGATAACATTATCTTACAAGAAATATTTCAAAAGAGAGTTATGTTGACTCTCTGAGAGCCTGATCCATCCCACTGCTTTTTTGTCAGCAAGAATTTCTCTATAGGTCTCAATCAGCTTTAGATCACAGCCCACATCGCAGCAATGATTTCCAAAATCATGAGGATAAATAGATGCAAACTGTTTATGACAGTTTAACAACTCATTTCATATATGAGGAATAAAAGTAGGGATCAAATGAAGGCCAAAACAAACCAAACCCTGGTATCTAATAGTAGAAATATTTAGTTCTTTTGGTCTTCAAAATGCTATGTGCATGTTGGTTTTCACTTTTAAAACTGTCCACATGAAATAGCAAAATTTTACTCATCTGCTTTAGAGGTGTGAGTGTCTGAGAAGGGAAATAACTTGTGAGGAGTCAGTGTCAGAGCAAAGATAGAGAGTCTGTAACCCCAAATTCTGATTTTCCTGGTTGCTTTTAACCATGCTGCTTCATCAAATTATTTTTAGCATTCAATTCGGATTACAGAGGAAGCACTTTTGGCACAAATCAGCAATTTAAAAGAGTAAAAGAAAGTGTTTTCTGCATTCAAGAGAGCCTGCACACAATACACAGCAGACAATGAGGAAATCATGTTAATTTACCCATTAATGTTAATGATTTCACTATCTGTACAAAGAGAAATACCAAGACCTAATGGGAGAAAAAAGCTCAATAAATTAGTGTGAAGAGAAGTTTGTGAAGAACCTGACTTAGCTCTATCCATCAATTCCACTATGCAATTTGTGACTTGATCCTTTGTGAAGCTTTGCTGTATTTCAAGGCCTGAATATGCCCACTGCCTGTGCAAACCTTTCCAAAATATCATCTGCAATTAGGTGGTGTTATCTCATCATCGAAAACCCATAAATTAATTTGAGTCTCTGGCTTTTCTGATCAGATTTATAACTGCTCATTTATAGTTGACACATTGTTTTCTAGGTTGCCTTACAAAGACAAAACACTTGCTAATTATGGGAAAAACAACTTGTCAAGCACCAAGGGGAAGAATTTCTCAAAAGTTTAGGGGAAACTGTTCTTATTAAATCTGTCAAATATTAAAACCGTGTGGCAAAAGATGTGAAGTTCTTTCAGTCTTTTGATGTCTTTGGGAGCTCTTGAAAGAGGAACCAAATTGCACTCTGGGATGGGTTTCAAAGTCAGGTTTGTAGCTCTGAGTACATGAAGATGGTTCAAACTCCTTCTCTTGCTTTTCTGTTGTTTGACTCTCTGAAATTGCAATAAACTTATAAAAGTAGGGTCAGGCAGGAGACTGAAAACAGTGTCAATACAAGGTTACTGGGAACCTGAACACGGAAAGATAAATATAAGTGTGGATATAGAACCATCTATTTATATAGTCACAGCAATGGCTTGAATGTAGCAATCCTGTTCCACAGGAAGATCTAGAAAACCATCTAGACTCAGGCAAGGTTTGCTCTTTATTAAATGTCTAAAACACCTTTGACCTGACAAATTATTTTATGGTCAGATAAAAAACGGATCTGTTGAAAACTAACCCCATCCCTGACAACCCAAGAGTAATTAATTTTCAGGATCTCCAGCTTTTGCTCGAGCTGGACACTTTTTCCTACTGGCACAAAAATAGGGTGGAGTGGTGTGAAAGAAGGAATACAGGAAGAGGTACAGGAGGGACAATATCCCTTCAACATCTCCTGGTATTTAGACAAAGAAAACTTAAGAAAGACACTAGAATCACAATTTTAGCCTCCCCACATACCATTTAAACATTTTTTGTGGTTCTGGGAGCAATATCAAGCAGCATTATCATATTTACCTGTATCTGTTCAGCAACATAGGAGGTAGAAATGACTTCTACCTACAAAAGGCTGCAGTGCTTGCAAGTTTGGGGAACACCTGCAGCAAGCAGAAGAGGAATCAAAATTTTTCTAAGTAAACTGTGTTATTTTTTTTTCATTACATTTATAAAGGAAAATTACTTCAAAAAGGAAAAGAACTTTAAAAGTTCTTTCAGGAAATTCTAGGTTTGGGTTATGCTTTTACCAAACAGCTAAATTTCAGCAGATGAAAAATGCCTAATGATTTCATGAACTGAGTAGGACTGCATTTTGATAACAGGCTTAATAATGTTACTTTTAAAAGCAGAAGAAAAACTAAATATCTGTGGAAAGTTAAGAGTTTCTGTGAAATATTTCATTGCATAAAGAGGTAAGTTATTGTTTATAGAATCTAACCAATCAATAAATGTAAACAGTAAAATCGCACGTGATAACCAATTTAGCTGGAGTTAGTGACCACTAATAAAAAGATATTTTATCAAGAAACTAGATGAAAACCCTTCAGTTATGTTTCTGAAGAACTGAGAAATAGAAGTGATCTTGAATTCTGTCTGCAAACCTTTCCCTTGATGACCCCTTTGAGGTTATGTTTTCAGAACTCCTGCAGCTGAACTTCTGACAAAATTGTTATTGGATTTTGGGTTGTCACAGCAGCAGTTCATGTTGAGCAGTCTTGCTCAGGAAAATACTGAGATAGGAGAAATATTAAACCCCAATTTCAAAGGTACTGAGCTTTGGGACAGGAGAAGATAAAATACCAGAGCAGCTGAGGCATGTTGCTCTTGAGACTGATGTCCCTCTAATACATCATCCTACTTCCAGTGATGGTGAACCCCGTAATATTCTGAGAGATGTGTAAAAAAGGTGGAATAACAATTCACCGGGAAAATTTAACGTTAACCACTCTTGGTAGTTGCCTCTTGCTTTGAAACCAAATGTGTAATTGCATTCAGATTTTGTTTTTTAAACTTAATGCAACAACATATGCTGTGACTTTACTGAATCTCACAGAATGCCAGAAGTGCTCAGGTCTCCCAAGGTGGAATTTGGTTACTGAAAATATGATTATTTCCTAAGAAACATAATGAAGGGCTGGCATAAATAATAAAATAACTGCAGAACTGTCAGCTTTGTGTCTCTCCTGGTCAGCTTGAATAACTATTTTAATAATCACTCTGCAGCTCTTTAACTACAGACATGGAATATAAAAGTAGCATTAGCAGTGTTAGCCTTTATCTTAAATCTCAAGAAAGAAGCCCAGGGAAAGATTATGACAAGGATTGTGTTAAAGTTTTTTATATCAATTAGAATTTAAGGATCTCATCAGTTTTTTGTCTTAGTAATGTTATGCAGTATTTCGAGGGTTATAAACTGTGGAGCTTTTAACTTCTAAAAATCTATGTAACAAGATGATATTGAGAAGGCTGCTGCAACTTTTGAAATAGGAGAGATTATAAACGAATCCCCAGAGGAAAAAAGTAACAGGGGAAGAAGAGTAAAGGGTTGGAAAAGTATCTTAGGACAGAACTATGCAATGAGTCCCTGGATTTCTGTTTCCTAGAGGCCTCTGCTGTTCACCAAGGAGCTTGGAGAAATATTGGTGTGAATTGTTGCTAATCTGCCTTCCTTTTACTCTTGGTGCTGATGTCTCCCTGAAGGAGCACAGGATGAAAGAGCGGAATGCCTCCCATTAGAGTCTATGAACATAAAATTACATTTCCATGATCAGACCCACACCACCTCACCCAGTAGTGTGCTGCCCCAAGAAGTACCTTTGCCTCACTGCCTGACTGAAACATGGATTTTATATCCAAATAAATTACAGCAGTAGCAATTCATAAAAATGAAGGATATTTTCATTATTGATCTGTTTCTTGGAGGGATGGCAAAACTGGTCCTGCATGTTATTTGTTTCTGCTGCTTGCTATGTGATGCAAAATGTTATTTCTGTTTCTTTGTTTCCTTTGTTTTAAACATGCAGAGAGGGAAATCACATAAACCTAAAATATTTCATTTTAATGTAACATACAGAGGTCTGCAAAACCAAACTTTCACATTCTTTTTTCTCTAACAAGACAAATAAGTTTTATCACATTTTATGTAGAAAACATAATTTTGTAGAGAATGGCCAGACTAGGGAGGCACTCTTACAAAATACTCAGCAGTTTTCCATAATTATAGTGCTGAGTTCTCAAACAGTGCAGTGAGGCCATGGTGAAATATGTTCTCTGGAAGACAGCTGTTGAGTAAAAATTTCTGGTTGTAGGGAACTCAAAAGACATATTAGAAGGGTCTAAGTCTTTTTCAGAAAGGCTTTGATGTCTTAAAATTCTGACACTTCAGAGCCCTTAATCTCAAAAATGTTTTTAACAGTTAAATCAGCTTCAGGTTGTTCAATGAGTGCCTCTGGATCTAATTATTTCTTTCGTTAAACAGATGAATTATACAGGCTTTAGGGTAGGCTAACAAGATAAGACCTCAGAAAACATGCATAATCTGTTTTATTTAACCCAGCAGCATGGGGATATTGAATATTTTGGATGGGGTAGGCCAGGGATTCCTTCTCTGCTCGTACATGAACACTGAAAGTTTCTTCTTCCAAGTGATTATTCTCGCTACTAATCTAGAATATTTATCATGCTTTCTGTACCTCTATTTCACAGAGAAATCTGTTTAAGGAACCGAAAGCTCAGTTCTGCAAAGTACATCCTGCTCTTATTGCCAATTGTTATTATCTCAGTGGCAAAATATAGCACTGGGTACTCAGATGAACCTTCTCTGTGCTTGGAACATCTGACCACTGATCCAGTTTTGCTGTTACAATAAACTCACACTCTAAAAGAGCTTAAAATGGGATGCAGTTTAATTGGAGATACCAATTCAATGTGCACTGAAATTAATGAGAGTTAGCACTGATTGCCTTGGATCAAGTCTTTTGAGTTTGGAGCGAGGAGTTTGGAACAACATTTACATGTCATTACTTGGACTTGTTATTGGTTTGACAGATCTCCAGGGAAGGCAGCACTGTGGGCAAACCACATGGCTTCGCATGGAACCTGGATCGCAGAAAAACTTTCTGCCCTCCCTGGGTTATAGAATTTGCAGTTTCACCATGTGTGTTTATTTGTGTCCGTGTAGCAAATCTACTGTTGATAAAATAACTACAAAAGCTGGAGAAATGAGAATAAAACAAGCCCCTCACACAAGATATACATCAGATGCTTAGAAAGCACTGCGGGCTAAGAATAAAGCCTCAGATGAGAGATATGTATTTATCATATCAAAAACACCCAGATGGAATAAGAGAATGCATGCAAATTCCCTTATGAAATTCATGTATTTGTTGAAATATCTCTCCTAGTGTCACATATGCCCAAAATGAAGAGTTTTTCTACAGATGACATGGAAATTAGGGTGAACAGCAGGACACTAAGACTTACAGACAAGAAAGGAAACTACTCATGGCAATCAAACCCAAAGAAAGCCAAGAAGAAATCTGGAGGTGTCTTCTCCAAACTCTATTTCCCAATAGTAAATTAAGTTTGATGGTAACAAGCATAAGTTATGGAGGTTGAAAAAGGAGTGATAACGACAGCTTCACTCAGGCAAGATCCCTGGGCACCCCTAGAAGCAGTTCACTGTTCAATGCATCTTGGATTGGTCCCAAGAGGATACAGAGATGTTAAATGCATGAGCAGCCAGCCAGAAAACAATATGACATCACTGTAATTCATTAAACAGATCAAGAGGCACAGCCTCCTCTGATCCACTGGTCCAAAAAACCCCAAAGAGGGTAGTGTAGCCCCAGAGAACTCATCTATCACAGAGCAAAGAAAATATTTATAGAAACCTTCTCCTGTAGAAAAGGAAATGTAAAATTGCCAAGTTACCCTTGCAAGCAGTTTAGCAGCTGGGAACTTAATCAAAATGTTTGTGATTGGGAAATGGTGATCGAACCCCCAGCTCCAAAACACAATCACAAAGAGGCAGACAGTGAATTCCAAAGGTGACAGGTTTGGGGTTGATAAAAAGAAGGAACACTTAATACAAGGCACCAATAAATGGTAGAAATAATTGCCATTTAAATGGTAAAAATACACTGAAGTAAAAGAAAATCCTTAGGGAAATTCAAGAGGGAGTTGCATTTCTGTATTGTTAGAAAAGATATTTGGCATCAAATAGTTCATCCCAGGCAAAAAAAAAAACAAAAAAACAAAAAAACCAGTGCTGGAGGAAAATAATGAATATTTGTTTGCTGCCATAAATCAGTTTTGTACTGATGTTACAGAGCAGGCTGAGACCAGCACAGGCAGAGAGAAGATTACTCCACACCTGCCTTCTCTAAGGACTTCAGGGAACATCTGCCACTGCACAGGAGCTGTAGTTCATGGGCTGTGCTAATTGGTTCAGATCCAGTCAGATGGTGCTGAGGATTCACAACAGATGAAATAACAATGAGGTTCTGAAGCCAAATGCTTCAGAGTGCTCTAGTAAAAACTTATTTAAGGCCATGGGGCCTTTTTATTTATTGCCTCACCAGCCCCGTAGTAAGGATTTGAATGATGTCAATGGCAGTACCTTGTCACTTGACCTGACTCTTTGTTTTTCTGCTGCCAGAAAGGTGATTTACAATCACCTGTAAATGAAGCATTGCTGGAAAATGTGTTCATTCTGAGAAGATCTTTCTGCAAATATTTCAAATTAACAAAGGGGAAGGTAATCAAAATAACCATTTTTGGAGAGTATTTAAACACAATACATAGAACAGGAATTCATTGCATCAATAGAATAACTAAGGCTGGAAAAACCTCTCAGAGTGTCAGGTCCAACCATTGGCACAACATTGCCAGCCCCACCGCCAAACCACGTCCCCATGTGCCACATCTGCATGTTTTTTGAACACTCCCAGGGACTATAACTCCAGCACTGCCCTGGGCAGCCTGTTCCAATGCTTGACCGTGCTTTCAGTGAAGAAATTTCCCCCAATATCAAATCCAAACCTCCCCTGGCACAACTTGAGACTTGATTCCTCTTGTTTTGCTACTTCTTACCTGGGAGAAGAGCCTGACCCCCAACCTGGCTACAGCTTCTTTTCAGGTGGTTATAGAGAGCAATAAATTCCCCCCTCAAGTCTCCTCCAGAGTAAACAACTCCCTCTTGTTTTCTCTCTTTCTGTTAGCAGCACTATTGATGGGATATTTGTGCCCTTGATGAATTTTGCTGTTTAAAAACCTGAAGAATGTAATATATGTACCCCATTATGCTTTGTTTTACACTTCCATCCTCCAAAAGTTGCACACAGGTCCCAGATCTTGGTTTATACACTTTTTCAGGCAAGATTGATCTTCTGTTAGGTATTGGTATGGCGTTTGAATGACCTCCTGGGAATAGCAGAGGCGTTATATACAAAAAAAAAAGAGAAAAACAAGCAGCAAAATAAATGACATGGTGAACTCGTTGTACCCCCAAAATTATTAAACCGTGTCATCATAGAGACTCCTAGTTATTCAATACTTGCAGAATCTTCTGGATATTTTTTTTTTTAAATTGAATTTTTACTCACTTTACCATACCTACATTCATATTTTCCAAGATTTATATGACTATGTGCTGCACATTGTGAAGATTTCCTCTCAGGAGGGATCTACTAAGACTATATTATTTCCTAGTGACACTGTTTTTTTCTTGTTGTGATGAACTACTGCCATCTAAGAGAACAGAGGAGAAACTAGGAACAAAGTACTTTGTTTTTCAAAACACACTTTTGTTCTTTGCGGTTAGTCAATATTTTTTATTAAATAGTTATTTAAGTATTATTATTTATTGAACTTTCAGGTGGAGCAAATAATTTTTTGATAAAGACAGAAAAGCCTTAATCATGGTAACTAACATTCAATAAAACTAATACCATAATCTTTAAAAACTGTCAGTATTTTACATATAAATGTATGAAATGCCATGACATGGAATACTTCAGCAGAAACTGTACATCATGTAGAAAAATATTGTTTTAAATGGAAATAATTTTTCCCAAAAAGCACTGAGAAAATACTTTTAAATTCAGCAGAAAGCAGCTTGTTTCTTCTTGTGGTATTTTGCAATGCATATCTAGACAAAGAAAAGAGATTTAACCCATGGAAACACTATCAGATGTGTTTGTATGTGAGCAGGAATTAATGCACTTAATTCAGTCAATTAATATGCCTACATTTAGGGGTGTTTAAGTTTCGGGTTTGCTCTGCACCTTCTCTTTACCGTTGGGAGAGAAGTTAAGCCTGTGTGGAAGTTCCCCACTTTTATCATGAGTCCCACTAATAAAAACACCTTGTAGGAAATTATGAAATCCCAGGGTGCCATGGCTCTGCACCAGTTATTAAAACTTTGACTTGAGCTGATTTGAACCTGTTTGAGAGAGGGGAATGGTAAAGTTTCACAACCAGCTATTTAAACTTATTTTGTAAAGCAAAGAAAGGTAAGAAAATGAGATATCATGAGGAAAATCCAGTCTTGTGAGTGCTTGAATCCGCTGTCAAAGTACTGCACATCACTGGAGGCACCTTAACTGTCAGTGCATGTTTTTAGGTCGCAGCTAATCTGAGATAATTGGACTAAAGTTAATTGAATTAGGCCATGATAGTCTGACTAATGGGACACACAGGGACAACCACCGTGGCTCACCCAGCCCAGGAATGGCTAAACTGAGAGAATTTGCTCATCTTTGTGAGCCCTGGGAAGAAAGTGTCAGCCTTGGTGACCCTTCAAACTAGACAAGGCTTAAATGTATTCTACCACCAATCCTGTGCTTTCAGAGCAATGGACTGGATGAATCAATTTGACTTTTTCATTCCTTGACTCTTATGACTTTCTGGGAATGGCTTCCCTCTGGCACCTTCCTAAATCACTGTGAGACTACGGCCCAAAACAGTATCTCAGAAGGGTTTTACAGCATGCACTTGCTACTTTTGTCAGAGTAGCCAATATCGTGGCATCCAGTGACTTTTTTATGCCTGGCAGATCTGACAAACAGGCAGAGGGTACCCAGAAGAAAAGAAACAGATTGGAAGCCAGAGGCTTTTGTGTATTGCTGAGCAAAACAGCTTACATCTGTGATGGGCCTGGGTTGAACAACTTACTGTGAGCAGAAGCATTGAAATTCATACTTATTTAGGACAAACATCCCTTTTAAAGAAAATAAAATGTTTATTTGTGGGGGAAAAACCCCAACCTCAGAAACCGGCCAACAATCCTATGGCTCTTGGATTTGTTTCTGTGCAGTGACCAGCACACCAGAGATCTTTTGATAGGAAGTTTTCCAAATTGTTTCTCAGAGGCTGCCAGAGTGCATCGAGGTGTTACTGTCACTGCTGGAATGCCAGAGCAGAAAGATCTCCTGACTCCAAAGGTAAAAGTCCCCTGTTAGTGCAGGAAATCCTGCTGTCCAGACATGGCTTTTCCAAACATCGGCTTAAAACCAGGCTGGATTCTTCTCTCTGTTCTGACTCAACATCTCTAGAAATTCTTCCTTCCAAAGACTGGATGCTATAATTTTGGCTTCATCTTCCATGTTGTCCCTGAATGACTCTCCTTCCTTTCCTGGCACTGTTATTTTGTATTCCAAAATAACTTTGTAGGGTGCACCTGAACATATGTGTGCTTTTAAACACCCTGATTAATTGGGTATTTAACTAATTATGGGGAAACAAGCCGGGAGATTTGCTTTACTAGTGAGGAGACAATATAAAATTTAGGCACCATGTAAAAAAGTGTTTTCTGTCTTTTTTTTTTTTTTTTTTT